>CAUYPK010004863.1:0-32416 GCA_963574355.1 Loris lydekkerianus
ACAATAACTAAGAAAATGCCATGAAGGCTACGTTGAACAGTTTGATGAGAATATTTCAGATTGTATATGAAACCAGCACATTGTACCCCTTGATTGCACTAATGTACACAGCTATGATTTAACAATAAAAAAAAAAAGAAAGAAATATACTTTTGGGAAGAAGGATGAAACTTGTGATTAAAAGAAATACTGTGAGTGGGCTGTGCCTGTGGCTCAAAGGACTAGGGCATCAACCCCATATGACGGAGGTGGCAGGTTCAAACCCAGCAACAGCCAAAAACTGCAAAAAAAGAAAAAGAAAAAGAAAAAGAAAAAGAAAAAGAAATACTGTGAGTACAAGGAGAGTGGTTTGAAAATGATACATCCTTCCATATAAAAATGAAACTATAGATAGAAGAAATGTTAGAAGTAGGGGACGTGACAAGAGGGAAGGGGTTCAGCTAAGGCTTTCACCGAGGAACTTGGAACAATCATGTTTGTGTATAATTTCATTTTCTTATTCTGTAGTAAGTATTTTTAATTACTCGAGACTACCAATGAGGAGTAACAAATATTGTAACACTATGTCTAAAAATGGAAAAGATAGCTTCTATCTGTCCTTCCAGATTTAGTCTCTAGGTCTTCACACAAGTCTGACCTCTGGTGGCTACATCAAGAGGTTCCCTTTCCTTTTGCCTTCAGGTTTGATTTGCTTGGAGACCCTCAGCAAGAGAATGATGAGACCACATGAGGAAATTTGGCTTACTGTTCGGCTGCCTTTGGGTAGATCAATCTCTCAATCTCAGATGCTGACTAGATGGCCCTTTCCATGTGACAGCATGCTTCCATGTTCTGAAAGGTGCTGCCTTTTCTTGCCCCCTCAAACGTAGGGGTGTTCATCCCTGTACCTGCTAGTAGGGTGGGAACTGCACTATAATCCTCTGCCTACAATTTAGTACAGAATCCCATGCTATGTTTTCCTCATGTTGTCCGATATGGGTGCCATCTGTTTTGTGCCAGCACTCAAATTGACACAGATATTTGAGGAAAATATGTGCTTGCTAGGGCTCGTGAAGTGATGACAAGAACGTATTAAAAAGACTAAATTGAAGCTTTCCTTTCAATCATACATGGTAAAGTGAACTTGGATTTTTAGTAGAACTGAATGAAGCACATAAGAAGAAACAGACTGAGGAACAAATTGCGGGTAGAAAAATGAAAAAGTATATTTAACTCCATGCTTTAGAAATATATACTGGAAAAAGTTGATCCTTGAAAGTTGGGGGGGAAGTCATCGTTGAGTAATAACATGAAATCTTGAATAGTTCTTGGAGTATTATTGTCATCTAATAATTTCTCAAAATATAACAATATCCATTGTAATCCTTTGTTCTTCCATATTTGTGTGTGCCTTTAAGAATGAGTTTATTCCTTTCTTCTCCACAGATGGTCCGTCGGGGTCTGGGAATGTCTATAGGACGTCTTCACTGCTTAACATGCTGATTACTTGTTCCGCCTCAGTTCTCTTGGTGGATTTGGCATCTAATTCAATCAGGAAGTAAGAGCTGATGTAAGCTTCCCTTGTTTAATTTACCAGGAGCTTTGCCATGTTCATGTATTATATTCATCTGGAAAAGACTACAGGCAACATTTATTTCTAGACAAATTTGTTTTTTTTTTACATAAATTGTTAACAGAATGTTCTGGCATCTGACCATTACTTTTTAATCAAATAAGCAAGTACTCTTCACTATTATTGAAACTGAAGAGGAACCCATAATATAATAGACCAAGAATCTCTACACTTTCTTTACATAAGAAAATAAAAAATGGGCTTTGAGCTAGAGATAATAAGTCATTAGTTGTTACTTTAACTGAATAAAGGTGAACAAGTTTGGACCAACTTTTACTTTCCTGTGTAAATAGAAAGTGGCATTTAAATGTCAACATAACTAAATTATTAACATAACATAACTAAATCTTAATATGTCACTTATAGTAAGATTTTTCTTCACCTTGTTTTCCTACAGTGAAAAAAATTCTGGGTATTGTTTACATTGCAATGTGGATTCACAGAATATTAGAATGAAAAAAAATCTTATAATTGGAAACTATCATCTGAGTTTAACCTCTCAATGACATGCTTAAATTCTCCTTATTATCACTGTGATTATCTTCCATTCTGTGCCAGAAATTTTCAATTGATAAACCAGGAGCAGTGGTGCACACCTTCGTTCCAGTATTCGGAAGGATGAAGCGGGAAGATGGCTGGAGCCTAGGAGCTTGATTCCAATTTGGGCAGCCCAGCAAGACCCTGTCTCTAAAAAAATTAAATAAAGGAAAGAGAGATTTTCAATTGATAGAGTGATCCTTGTATTTTCAGTCAGGTTAAACTATTCCCTGCACTGAGCAGAAAATCTAGCTCAACATTCAGCCAAGTTATGCATTTAGGGTCATTTCAAATATTTTAAAAATCTATTATTTCTTCTACAAATTACAAATTTTCTTTATGTCAAACAATAATCACTTTCTCTTTATAATGTTATTCACTCTTTTGCTTTCTATGAATCTGGGGCTTTCTGTTAATTTCCTTCCAAACAGCATTCATAGATATCAAGTTTTATGTGTATATGTACACACACACACGTATATATTAGATATATAAAATAAATTATATATATACACACACAAGTAAATCTACACATACATGTATATACACAAACGTATGCATTTATATACTGGTAAGCACAATACTATGATAAAGCTAACTACTTTAGTCCTGTGTTAATATTTTTAGTTGCTTCTTCACATCATATTATGTTATAAACAAATTTTTAATTTTCTTCAACAAGTTGATTTGTGCAAAAATCATTTAGGATTTTTACCAGATTTCTTAATTGAAAGGTTATAATTTAAAATTTGAATTGAAAACAAAAGAAAAAGTAAAGCTATTAAAATATTTACTCTATTTTCTTAATATAAGATTGTTTTTGAATTACATAGTTCTTGACATTTTAAGTAAACTTCAATTGTTTCTGCTTTTATTTTTATTTTTATTTTTTGGGGGGAGACAGGGTTCTCACTCTAAAGCCCTCATTAGAATGCAGTGGCATCATCATAGCATTCTGCAGTCTCAACCCCTGACTCAAGTGATTCTCTTTTCTCAGTATCCTTTGTTGCTGGGAGTGCATACACACACCACCACAATAAACTAATTTTTTTTTTTTTTTTTTTCGCTGTACAGATAGGGTCTGCCTATTGCTCAGGGTGGTCTCGAACTCTTGGCCTCAAGTGATCCTCACCCCCTCAGCTTCCCGATTTGTAGGTGGAGGTCACTGTACCTGACCCTCACCTTAATGGAAAAGCAAGTATCCAATGTATTCAATATTAATATAAAAGCAATAGAAAAACAACTACATGCCCATATGACAGAGAAACACAAGTATATTCAATCAGCTGAGTAACAAGGGGGCGGAAAGGAGGAGAGAGGGGATTGGTGAGCTCTCACCTAATGTACACAATGTAAAGGTATATAGCATACCCCAGGAATGAAGGGCTCAACTACAACTTGAACTTCACCTTAGAAACACAAAGTAACCTCATCATTTGTATTCTCAGATTAATCTGAAATAAAAAAATAAAAATAAAAGAGGAAATAAAAAGAAAAACACAATCTGATACAAGGAAAAAAAGAGCATTTATTAATTTCTTTTTTGAAAATCTCATCAAAATTTTCAGGAGCATACATTCTAATTTTAAGTTACCTTTTCATGAATAAAATGACTCAAAGTAATATAATTATTTAATTATCTTTGATAAAATTAAATGAAACAACGGTTCCCAGTAACTTATTGAAAAAACGAATAAATTGTTCTTTTTATAACCTTAGTAACTCTACACATCTTTAATAATAGAATTTTGTAAACATTTTTGGGTAGAATATTTTTGTAGTATTTAGATTACATTAACTTTATAATTTTAACAAATACTTGTTAAATTTAAGTTGAACATATTTTTTTTCTTTTTTTTGAGGACAGTTTATTGAGTTGTAATTTACACATAGTAAAATCCACCTATATTATGTATATATAGATAGATAGATCTAAGAGTTTTAAAACATTTTCAGTTATGTAACCATCAAAATATGCTTCCATCACACCCAAAAGTTTTTAATATCCCTTTGTATGTATTGTCCCCTACCCCTCCTTTATTGGCAACTGTTTATCAGGTGTATGATCCTATGATTTGCCTTTTCCAGAGTATCATAACAATTCAATCAGAGAGTAGGTGGCATGAAGTGTTTGACTACTTCTGGTAAATCCAAAATGTTAGCAACAGTGTAATTTATTCAAGACAAAAGAGAATTCCAGTGCTACATCTTGAGAAGCACTAAAGGGCAAATAAAGCCTGAGTCCTCTCTGGGATTGTGGTTTGCTAAGCCAATCTTGTATCTCTTCTCTGTTAGACTCCTTATTATATGAAATATACTCTCATTATAATATCAGCCATTTTTACTTGGATGTTTTATCACTTGCCCAAATAAAGAATGAACTACAAATAAAAGAGGGCATTCAAAGAATATGAAGAAATAGAAGAAATTTGTTTCAAATATTATTTTATTTACTTGGAAATAAGCAACTTTTGGAGATATTTGAGAACTACTTAAAACTAAATTATGTGGAAAACATAATATGAAAGTCAGCTCCATCTTTTCAGGGTTTTTTTTTTTAACTTTTTACTCTCTACCTTTATTTCCTCAATCTATTGGCAATTCATGAAATTACAAGAATTTCATGTTAGCAGAGTTGGGATATCAGTGATAAAATAGTTTCCTTTAGCACATATCCTGGAAATATGCCCTCTGATACTTCTGTGTAATCTTTGTTTCCATAGTGGACAAATTGCACTACACTGCTTAGAACAAATCATGCCAAATTAATTTTATCCAAGTTTTGATTAAAGTTTTGAGATCTAAAAAATTCCTTAGAAATACATATTCATTCAGGCTATTATGAGAAAGATAAAAGATAACAAGTGTTGGCAAGGGTGTGGAGAAAAGGGAACCCTTAGATACGCTCAGTGAAAATGTAAATTAGTACATCTGTCATGGAAAAGAAGTATGGAGAGTCCTCAAAAAAATAAAAATAAAGTTATCATGTGTTTTAGCAATTCCACTACTGGGTATGTAGCAAAAGAAAATAAAATCAGTATTTTAGAGCAGATACTTGCACTCCCATGTTTATTACAGGGTGATTTATAATTGACAAAATACGGAACCAAAGGAAGTGGATGGACTCATCAAAGGATGAATGGATAAAGGAAATGTGGCATATATGTACCTGATGAAATACACATACCCTGCAGTCTTTAGAAGGAAATCCTGCCTTGTGTGACGACATGGATGAATCTGGAGAACATTACGCAAAATGAAATAATTCAGTAATGGAAAGAAAATACCACGTGGCCTCATTTATTTGTAGAATCTAAAAAGGTTAAAGTCACAGAATGAGAAAGTAGGATGGGGATTACCAGGATCTGGGGATATGGGAAATTGGGGTGATTTGGTCAAAGGGTACAAGAGGAATACTTTCAGGAGGTTTATTGTTATGGGTATATCAAGGTTACTATACTTATAGTAATACTTGAAAATTTTCTTTAAAAAAGTAGATTTTGTCTTAGGACAAAATAATAAGTATATGAGTTAATGCATATATTAATTAGCTTGACTTAGCCACTCTACAAAGCATACATATGTCAAAATGTATGTCATGAATACATACAAATTTTACTTGTCAATTAGAAAAAAGTAATACTCATCCAATAGAGCTTTGCTAATGTTTTTTATATTACACTTGAGGAAAATGTAGTAAATTTTGGTGTTTATTCGTTGCATAATTATACAAGCAGCAAGCAATGCTATGATTCCTTGCTTACATAGAAGGAGATTTCTAAAGGCTTTATGTTTTACTGTTTTCTCAACCATTTCTTTTAGCATTATTTGAACCCTTGTAACATATTTCTAAAGAAGAAATTGAACTTAAGCTTATGCAATTCATAACTACCAAAATAAACACAGATAAACACACGAAGCATAAAAACCTTAATAGAACATTAAAGTCTGTTTTAACAGAAATAGTATTTTAAAGTGTGAACATAAAAGGCCAAAACCCCACACACAAAAAGAAGGGATTTTTTTTTTTAGAAACTATACAATTTCTTGCATTTAGTTTCTAAATAAATTACTCAAATGTGGATGGAAAAAACATAGCTTGAGAGAGTTTCTGAAAAAGGGATTCTGGGATTTTGTTTATCCTAAACCTATGTCATGGCATAACTTCTAAAAATATGTAAAATTTTATTGTATGCATGAAAGTCCAATTTCCATATTGTGGTAAGAGGTTGACTGTCCCTAATAGATGAATCTAATGAATTTTTCATTCATTAGATACTTTTTAATTCTGAATGCCATAGTCTAAAGAATAACGAGAATTTATAGTGTATTGAAAAAAGTTATCAACTTGGTTATATCTTTATACTTCTCATTTAGACTAATCCAAGAGTTTTTTGTTTGTTTGTTTTTTTTAGTTATATTTGACGGGAATGGCAGGCAGCCTCTGAGAGCTACACAGTACAGGGAACTGGGTTCTTCCAAAAATCAGTGACTTCAGAAGAGGGCACCAATTCTCAGATAGGATCAGATCCCTAGCTGACTTAATTGTAGTCATGGGTGAGGTTGATGATAGCTTTAGTTACAGTGCAGCTTTGCTATACCCAAACACCGAACCCGGGAAACTGTGACATAATACACATGTGGTGTTTTAAGCTTGTAATTTTGTGGTAATTTTTATACTGCAGTAGCTAACAAACACAGTTTGGTGAAAAAGCAGGACCAATACTAAAAATTGCCAATTCATTCATTAGTTCATTTATACACTCATTTAGTATTTAACAATTATCTATCGTATACCAGGCATTTTACTAGAAATAAGATGGGAAAAGATTATATAGTCCAGTTCCCACTTTTAAGAGGTATAGAGAGTAGAACAGAGGAGAGAGATGAGTTATGTAGCCATAATTATAAAAACAGAGCTATGGGCATTCAATTAAGAGTAAGACCTTACTCTATCTCCTAGGTTCTAGAGTTAGGCATGATGTTTAACCACATATTGGAAAGATTAATTGGAAAGAACCTTCTACATACAGAGGAAGGTATAGTGCATGGCTACTCATTAGAACAAAATCCTACTTCTACAATAGCCTGTTCCCAAGAGACAATAAATAAACTTCCATGAAAATAGAAATTGTATATTGCTTTTGCTTTGCACATAAATTCTAGTACATATAGAAGTACTTACTATACAACTAGACATATAAGTGAGTGAATCATTGATATCACAAGAAGTGAATGAATATCTATAAGAAGGGCATTTCTCATCTTAGAATTGCACACACATGAAGTAGATTCCCCTCACAGAATAGCTGGATCCCAGCTACTTGAGGTCCAAGCAGACAATGTATGATCATCACTCAAGAGTGTTGAAATTTTAGTAAGAAGCCTCTTAAATCAATTCTGTTTTTCAGAATCTGCTTACTCTTAGAAGTGATAAATGTAGAAATCATGATAGAGTGATGTGTCTTTATGAAAATCAGAAACAGAAGCTGGAGAAAGAGAACTGTCAGAACACAAGAGACTTGGGCCAGAATGGGATGCTTTACCATATAGGGATAGCACAAAAATATAAAAGACCATTTTTGATAGAGGAAAAAAAAAATCAGGGTATTTTACCTTAACAGAGTTTAAACAAAACAATACATATAAAGAAATGAGGAATTGCCTGTATATAAGGAATGTTATTTCAAAGTATTATTTCTGAGCTTTCTGAGCTTCTTTCTCAGAAGAAAAATTGCTTTCTAGATGTATAAATAATTTAAATGTGCATGATCTTCAGAATTCAAATAATCTTCATTGCCTCAGTCTGAACACATGACTTTTTTCCATTTTCATTCACTCTCAGATTTCAGACTGGAAGTGCAAAGGTTAGGCACAAGTTATGCAACCTTAAACAATGATGGGTCAGCTATTGTGGTGGAAACTAATTTTCTTTCTTTCTTTTTTTTTCTTTAAGAGACAGGGTCCTTTTCTCTTACTCAGGCTAAAGTGCGGTGGCATAATCATAGCCCACTGTAGCGTCCGGCTCCTGGGCTCAAGTGGCTGAAACATTAACAGATTTTTTTTTCTGGCTTAATCACCAGTGTAGATAGTTATATATAGGTATTCAAAGATTCAACCAGACCAAAATGTTTTTGATTACATGTATGATCAAAATCAGTCATCACTTATTTAACAATCTTCTCTTAGATTTTTAAATAAGTTCATTCATAAGTTCATTCATTTCTGAATGTTTAACGGAGGTGGTAGATGATAACATAAATGCATATTTTCATTATTGCTTAGGCACTATATTTTATTAAAGATTGTTCACATTACAATTTGGAATAACAATTATGTAAATAGAAAGGATATCATGCAGATCAAAATAGAAAAAATTTGACTTATATAAAATGTACTCAAACTCTCTGACTAAAAGTCTGTCTTTGGTAATAAAAACAAGTGTTAGCTCCTTGAGAGAAAGAGATTTGACTTTCATAGATACTGTTAAGATGCTAGGGCTTAGTATAGTGTCTGCAAAGTCATCGAATTTGTAATATTTGTTGAATACATTAGTGAATTCATGAAAAGATGTTTTGTAATTAAACTATTCAAAAGAGTGGCCTTTTAAAAATAATTTTATCTTTTCAAGTACTCAAGTAGATTTATTATTTAAAATGTTTTGAATACAATTACTATTTCATTGCAATGAATAAAAATTATGTGTATTTTATTATTAACCTAACCTTACATTTTGTACACAAGCACTGGGATTATATTGCTAGAAGTAGTAATGCAATTATACTGATGATCAATATAAGAAAATAATAGAGCAGAGCAAAATGGTAAATTATTCACGGAAGCAATTTTTAATCTTACAAATGCTCAAATTGTTAGGCCTAGGCTAAAGTAGAAAAATACCAGTTAGCTCCTGGCAAATTTCTGGACTGCAAGCCCTTAACAAAATGGAGTAAGTCTGGTTCACTCCCAAGATAGATGGGAAAGTACTCACTAACTTCTTACTTGATTAATTCCCCTGAGAAACAGACCAGGAGGTACCAACTGTCCCCGGACTGACCTTTAAGAAATACCAGGTGGGGAAAGTACTGAAACAAAAGATGTATGATGCATGACTAACTAACCGCAAAGTTCTGCTTCTGTTCACTGCTTGCTTGCTATCCTACCCGGATGCACCTGGACAATCTGAGTGCCAAGCAGGATGCAGACCAAGCCTTAAAAACCCCGACCCCATAAGCACTCAGGGCTGCTCTCAGAAACCCCATGTTGGGACAGAGGCAGTCGCCAGCTGGCTCCTCAATAAAAGGAGTCCTCTTTAAATTTAACTTGTTTGGCAGTGTAGTCTTTGTGGAACTCCTGGGTACAACGACATGACTTAATCAGCTTTATTTTAGATAACGAAACTGAGAAAAATAAGAATGACTTAAATTAACTTTCAGTGTAAAGTTGAAAGTAAAATGCTAATTAATGTGACTGCCATGATACGGCACAGAGAATTGGAACTGTTCTCACAATTTTTACGTTGCATAAACTGAATGGCATATTTTAAAATGTTTTATTACAAAAAATTATATCGCTTAATCTCCAGGAAGAATAATGTGGAGATAAAATAAACTGCAAATCAGTATTCATAAAATTGAATAAAGGGTCAACAAATCTTTCTAATTGAAATAATTGAAATAATCTTGCTTAATTATTGTTTGAAGTGAATTAATGCCTGGAAATTATATTTTGTAAGCATCAGAGACTGCAATTTATTTGCTTGGCAATCATTAGAAATTTTTTTTTGGTAATTCTAAACATTTAGTACACATTTTATCTACTGTAACTTAATTATGTAAAATAAATTTCTCTGAGAAACTACAGCATAGTATTTTCTATAACTACATTCAAATATAGGTCTGTAAAATAATGTATATAATAATTTAAAAAATTTTGACATTTGCTATAATAGAAAATATTTAAGTTCCTATGTTCAGAATATGATTCTTGCTGTCCATATAGCTTTCTCCATTGTTATTGTAGATAAATATCATACTTGCTTTTACTTTTACTTAATTAGATAAAATACAAACAAAACAATAATTAAGAAATAAAAGGATTAAAGTGACTTAAAATATTTGCTACAATTGCTGCCAGGAAAAAATTCTGTGAAGATCGTACTACAGTCAACACAACTTCCCCACAGAATAGGTACAACTGAAGAGAGAAGTGGTACTACCATCAAAGGAAAAGTTCATGGTGCTTGGTCAAGTTCAGTCAGAATATAATTTGGTGTAGTCACCCTAGGTTATTCAAGTATAATAGTCTCATTTTTGTGATGACCCAGTGTAGGATCCTTCCTAGACTTGACTTTTCCAATATTGAGCAGGTGGGAAATCTTTACTGACAATATATAAACTCCAAAGGTACTAAACATATTTGTATAAAAAATTAAAATGATATATACTTTATAACTAAAGTTAGAAATCAGATATTTATATATGGTGTTATTCATTTTTTCCCTTATGGTAACATACACATGAAAAACCAGATAAAGCTATGAATATTATTAACAACAGCATTTATAACAGTGTCCATTTTTTGTTTTTTGAGTGGCAGACCCATGTCATGAGAACTAAGGTTACAATAATCCTTGTATCAGGCTTGTAGGTTAAATATAAGTGCCTTCCCTTTGTGGATGGGGAAATTGGCTGAAGGAGGGCAAGTAAATTTCCAGATATTACAGAATAGCAGTTAAGAGAGATGGGATTTGAGCTCAGGAGTGGGGTGTTTCCACAGGCCATGACATTTTCTCCAATGCATCTGAATATTCAGATTGTTTACAATAGAACTGTAATGAGGGCTAAGTGATAGTCACAAATACTGAAGAAAAATGGTTTTGAAAATCATACACCTAATTATACATATACCTAATTATACTTATACAGCTAAGTAACACTCAGGATCTAATGGAAATACCTGCATTCAGGAATAAGTCTGCCTTCTGTTGAGTCTTCTCTAAGAATTTTACATTTTCTTGAAATATTTTTGCATTATAAATATAGATATTGTTGTTGTTTTCCATAACACAGTAACAGTGAGGATACATTGTTATAAAGAAGAAAACAATCATCTGCTGGGAGAAGGAATCACTTGGAAAAGCCAATATAGAAAAAGATGTGAGGGATACTAAGCAAAGTGTATTTTTTAAAAGAAAGCTAAAATCTGCTGAGATGTCTACTGATTTTATAATGTAGAAGCTAATGATAATCTGGAAAAAATATTTTGGAGGCATAATTGGAACAGAAACTCAATTTTAGTGTGATAAGAGTTAGTGAACAGTGAACATATTTAGACTGGAAAGTTTAGGAAGCCATGCTAACAACTAAGGCTTAATATAGGTGAAAAATAGAAAAATTAACAAGCAAAAGGGGAAAATTGCCATCATTATTTTTATTTATTTTCCTTATTTTTATATCAAAGAGATGGAACAAATTTATATGTCAAAGGAAAAATGTATTAGTAAAGATATTAAAGTTACAGCCAAGAAAAGCACTAAAAATACAACTGCCTAAGAGTTTAGGGTGTTTGAGAATGCAGTGTTAGGTAGAAAAATTATATTTCAAAGCATATATATATAATATAATTTTATCTTTTCTCCTTTTCTTCTTTCACACCCAAAGGAATACTAATTATAATAATATAATTTCTTTTTATCTTTAGTAGAATTAACAAACTAGAGACTTTTCCTGTGATAACCAAGGAAAAGCCAAAGAGTAAGTAATTTATCACATTTTTTTCATCAAAATACTTTATAGGGATGGGGAAAAAGCAAAATAATATTTTATGCATAAATGAGGATTACTCTGTAGGTAGGAAGTGATAGACAACTTGCTAAATTAGGAGATTTTTTTTTTCCTTCCATGTGTGTGGATTTAGATTAGCCCATATCTCCTCCTGAGTTTCCTTGAATGATATATTTGCACCTGGGCTAATAGGTTCACTAATTAAAGAAATGAATATACTTTCAACTCTTCCATGAGGGAATAACAATGAAGATGGATTTGTGGCCATCTTTAATGATTGAGTTTCAGAACTTATTCCATCACTACACCTCAACTCTCTGCTCCATTACCACCCAAGCTTTCACTCAGTCCGACACTCATTAATCTGCAGGACTTGGTAACAAAGGCTATCACTAATTAGGAAACCAAAGTAAAAATATTCTAGACTCAAATTATCGCAAATGAATGGAGAAAATGGATTCAGTAATATTTCCTTTGGTGTTACGTGAATCATTTATTTTCCCCCCACAGGTAGGAAAGGATTTCTATGGCAAGATTTAATGAAAGATTCATTTGAGAAATAGGAGAACAACCTCATGGCAAGTGTCCAAAGTAAGTCCTGAGTGGGAGATTGGTGGTACTCACCATCAAAATGAAGATCAAAGTTTTCCTTGAACTCCAGGGGAAACATTTTAAGAACTTACCCTTTTCCCTCCTTTGTTGGAATTGCCTTTTAAAACGTGCCTATTGGTAATTAAATAGATCCTTTCCTGGTTGTAGTCTTGGGGAATCTGAAGCAATAGAATAATATTGTGGGAAAAAGGTCTAATTATGTCTGCTACTGGAACTTGATCAAATGCAAATAGAAAAAAGGGAACTGTAAATGGTCGATATATTTGTAATCCAGTTGAAATTGATGTGGAAGGAAGATCCATACGCCTATCAAGATGAGACTGTGAGAATCCGTGGAAAGAAGGGAAGAAATTTATTATGGATGGCTAAACCTAATAACATAAAGAGAAGAGTACTAAATGAGATGGAAATTTTATGGTGGTAAAACCTGCATAGGAATAGGTACTTTGAAATGAGGAGCAATGGTTGGGAATGAACAGTAGGAAACTATTGCTAGGTCCGTCTGCAAGTTCCCTGGTCCCAGGTTCCCAGAGATAAGAATGTTCCTTCCTGCCCTTTAGGGTGATCAACAGGTCGGGGTTATAGAACAGATTACATCAGAGCGTACATAACAGGCTGCTTACATAAGAGTCTTTCTCTTTCTCCCATGTCTCTCATGCAGAATCCTTCATAAAAGCTCTGCCCACACTATGCTAATTAGATGGTAATGAGCTCCAGGTCAGTTAAAAGTCATGAAGGACTTTCTATTATGAATATTCCCACTGGGGAATAGTTCCTACCAGCAATTTGGTTCCTACCTACAATTCAGTTCCTGCTCTCCATCCTTAGTCACTTCCTTGCCAACCGTTTATCCTCCAACAGATTTAACAATTAAGATAACACAGGTCCAACTTGTGGTTATTTGGTAATAAGAAAAATAGAAGAGTTACTTTTATTAATAAAATAATGAGAAAAATCATGCCTTCAGAAAGAATCTAGGGTTCAGGTTAAGCCCAGAAGCATAAGAAAATGATAAAAAGTGATGACATAGATGTAGTAGACAGAATAACGGCCCCAGAATCTGTGAATAAGTTATCGTAAATGGCAGAAAGGATTTTGAAAATATAATTGAAGTTGAAGACATAGAGATGGGAGGATTATTCAGGATTATCCAGGTTACTCAGTACAAGTCTCAGTATTCAAAAGCTGGAAATATTTCCTGGTTTTAGTCAGATGGAGTATGACTATAGAAAAAGGACCAGAGAAATTTGACTTTGCTGGTTTTTAGGATGGAGAGAGCTGGCTATGAACCTAGGAATGTGGGTGATCTCTCCAACATTAAAAAGGCAAGAAGCAAAGTCTTCCCTATATTCTCCAGAAAAAGAATGCAACTCCTTCCTCACTCCTTAATTACAGGACCTTTGACCTCCAAAACCATAAGATACCAAACTTACATTGTTTTAAGTGGTCAATTTATGGTACATTGCTAGGATAGTTACAGAAAAAATAATACATACAGGAATTCATTTTCATGGAATGGAGAGTGGCACGGAGGAGGAGGAAGTAACATGCCCTTTTCACAAGACTATTGTGTAAATTAATAAGGTTGAAATATATAAACCACTTAATAGTTCCTAGAACGTGGGCTTTCAGAACTAATAGTTATTATTTAATTTCTTTTCTGTTTATTGCAGGTGCTATGGATCAAGCTATGTGGCAAGCACTACTGATGAAATGCTAGAAAAATGATAGATAAAACTAGTACCATGTAGCTTATACTTAATCTTCTGAAAATAGTTGATTAGTTTTAGAAAATTTTGAAACAATCTTATAGTAAAATAAAAGCAGAATTGCAGAACCTTTCTCAAAATGTTTTGTTTTGCTTTCTTCCTCTACCCTTTGAGTCTTAGTGTTGTTATTTATGCAATGGAATTTTCATGTATTTTATAAACCCTCAATTAGGACCAAATCTTCTACATCAAAGCAAATACCATGAAACATTTTAAAAACTTGGGTTTAACATTTTACTGTGTGTATGTGTGTGTGTGTGTGGGGGGGGGGGTGCGCGCATGTCTGTCTTTCAAGGATTAAGTGTAGTTTGTGGTGAAAAATATAGCAACTATTCTCTTCTTTTTTCTCTATTTTTAGCTACATCCAGAGTCCTAATAGAGATGTAAGCAGCATTAGGAACTGTGAGCTTTTCACATTATTAGCAGTGGAGTCTGTTAAGCAACCCATTTATTTGTGGAGCTGCCATGGCTTCACAATTAAGGGGAAAGACTAAAATCAAGGAAGTGTTTCTTAGTAATTTGTTGAAGATCAATTTAATTGTCCTTTGGCACTCAGTACTACTGAAACTCAATAAATAGTTCACTTGGAAGAAATGTGATGATCAGTAAAACCGATAGAAAAACAAGACAGTCACTGTTAGTCACTATTCAGCTTTTGTCCCAAAGATGATGCTTTTATGTGGTGCCTCAATTAAATGTTGCAGATTGGAATAATCCAAATACAAAAATAAGGATTCTAATTATTTATTCAATTACACTCAACACACACTTAATAAGCAAAAATGATACTGTGTGATTGGCTATTTTCCTACATTTCCTGAATGATTCCCATGTCAAAGAAAAATAAATATTAGTAACTATCATTTCTATAGTATATTTCAGTTTATAAAATATTATTTATGTATTATTTTATTTGAAAATGTTCAAATCTAGTAAGAAATATAGGAATACATGTACAAAACTGACTTTCTTAAAAGTATAAGGAAACTGTAGGAGTACAAGAGAGTTATCAGTGATTTCATCTGGGTAATTGCTGAATGATTTAACTGAAGATGAAAAATCTGAATTATGCTGTAAAGTTGGACAAGAAATTAAATAGTAAATTCTGTTAGTTGGTAAATAAAATGAGTTTTGGTATTTCAAATAACTAAATCATAGTGAACTTAATTGTCTTGATCAGTGTTTTTTTTTGTTTTGTTTTTTTTTTCCCAAATTTATACAGCAGTATAATTAAAAAGAAATAAACTTGCCTGGGGAAAAGAAAGAAAGCCGATACATTAAAACATTAATGGTGGAAAACATATTTATTCTTCCTTTGTCTTTGTTTACATTTTTTATTGACAAGTAAAAATTGTATATTTTTTGTATACAAAAAATTTTTGTGTACAAAAAATTGTACATATATTTACACCATGATGTTGTAATATATGGTATACATCAAAGAGAATACCATCATGGAATGGTTAAATTGAGCTAATTAGCAAACATATTGCTTCTCATATTTATTTTTTTGTGGAGAGAATGCCAAATCTACTCTTAGTAATTTGGAAGTTTATAATACATTATTATTAACTGTTAATCAGCATTTTCAATGTATAACTTGAATATGACAGAATTCAGAAATTTTAAATGTATACTTCAATGAGTCTGAAAATGGTGATATAAAATATTATCACCACTGCAAAGTGTTTTCTCCTGCCCTTTTGTAGTCAATCCCTTCCTCTCTGCTACTCCTGGTAACCATTGTTCTATTTTCTTACTATTAATAGTGTTACCTTTTCCAGAATGTGAAATAAATGGAGCCGAGAATTTTTACTCATGTACATAGTTTTTCAATTAGTATTTGAGTTACATCCATATTGTTGAATATATTAGTAGTTAATTACCTTTTTAGCTGTGCAAAGTTTCATTGTAAGGCTATAACATAATTTATTTATAAGTTCACAAGCTGATAGGCATAAAGGTTTATTTTCAGCATCTGGATATTATGAATACAGGTGTTATGAATATTCAGATAAAGCCTTCACATGAACATATCTTTTAATTTACCTTCAGTAAATCCTTAGGAAAGGATTTCTGGGTCTTACAAGAAACTGCTGAAGTGTTCTGCAAAGTTTCAATATCATTTTGTATTCTTACCATCAAAGTGTGAAATAGTTCTTTACATTTTATTTTCACCAACATTTGACAGTATTTGCTTTCCTACCTGATACTTAGTGTTATCTTATTGTGGTTTTACTCTGATTTTCCTAATGGCTAATAAGCATCGTTTAATCTGCTTATCTCTCAATCATATATATTTTTGTGGCAATGTCTTCTCAAATTCTTGCAGATATGTCTTGTATATAGAATTGTCTTCTTGCTGAGTTGAAAGCAATATATATTCTGGATGGGTGTGCTTTTGAAGAATATGTTCACAAAACATATATCTGATAGTTTAGCGTTTGCTTTTTGTAGTATAGTTCGTTATTTTTTTAAATGCTGTCTGATCCTGTTTTGAGGTCCTGCCTGGAGCCGTCTCTCTTCCCTTCTGGAGCGGCTGATTATGTTCACATGACAATCATTTCCTTTTCTTTACTCTCACATTTGGAATCACTGGGCACCTATACTAATTGTTTCAGAGTCCATCAGGTACCAGACACCTAGGAATAACACCTATACCCAGAGCCAGTGAAATTATTCAAATTAGCCAATGCACAAGGAGTCTGTACAACCTAGCTAATCTTATCAGGCTTGCCATACAGAAACAGCCCCCTACAGCTACACCTTGCCATACATCAATGGCGCCCTGTAACTCATGGCAACATTATGTGTTGTTATCGCATCCCATTTTTTTCAGATGAAAAATGTGAAGCCTGGAAAATTTGTATATTTTTAGCCACCAGTGCAAAGTGAATTCTGGAAGTTTCTGAACCACTGAATATTTTCTAAGTTCCCAGAATGTATAGTTTGAATAAGCATATTCAGAGACACACACAAAAAATTCCTTACACTGGTTCCTTAACCCAGGAAGGGGGTTATAGTTACAAGAATAGCCAAACAGAAGTTACTAACACTACTAGTACTTATAAAGCAAATTCAACATTGCATTCCCAAAGGCACTATAGGAGTTAGTCTTCCCACCAAGGGCAAAAATAATGCAAGTATGGTAATGTCAATGCTATTGCCACGTACCTTGCCTATTTGACCTGTGGGAAAAAGGAATGGTTCTTGGACCATGACAGTGAATAATTATGAACATATTTTGGTTTCAATTTCAACTGCAGCTGCCGTTCCAGATGCTGTTTTGTTCCTAGAACAAGTCAACATAGCCCTGGCACAGGGTGTGACCTCATAAACAGTCTTTCCGTTATACTTGTTATAAAAGACAACAGGGAATAGTTTCCTTCAGAAAGGTCGGTGACACGTGCATATGACTGCAGTAATGTTCTAACTACAAGTTAGAATGCAACCTGGAGTGACCTTGATCAGCTAATCCATTATAATGATGGCAGCATGTTAATTGGACCAGGAGAGTAAAATGTTACCACTACTTTAGAAATCGTGTTAAAAAAGCAAATGGAAACCAAAAAACCAAACTACACAAGCCAAGAGTAAATCCCACAGAAATGTAAATACCTGCAACCTCCCTGAAATTTCTAGGTATTTAGTTATCTGATTATCTTGGCTGTCCCCATTTATTTCTTACAAAGCAGAAAAGATAATTTGCTGCAGCTGCTTCTCCTACAAGTGAGAGATCACATTGCTGATGGACTTATTTGGCTTTTGGAAGCAACATATCCCTCATTTGGTTATGTTACACAAAACCAATTACCAAGTCACCTGAAAGATTGTCCATTTTTAGTGACATTCAGAATAAGAAAAGAAGCTGAAACAAGTATAAAGTTCTATAAAGCTGTTTTGTCAGTGGGTCATGATCTGCATATTGGATGGGGCTTGAAGTATCTTTGATCGTTAGAAATCCTATGTGGAACTTTTGGCAGGTCCTTAAAGTGAATTATAACACAGAACTTTGAGATTTTGAAACAATGCTGTGGCAGCCTCTACACATGACCATTCTTTTGAGATGCAGCTTCGAGCTTGCTATTGGCCTAATAGAGATTGAAACCTGATCATCATGAACTGGACGTTTCCTGATCTACCAAGCTATGACATTGGGTGTGTAGGTATGTCTACATCAAATAGAAGTGTGTATTCAGGACTGTACACGAACAAGCTGTCAGGCCACAAATACTCTGCATGAGCAAACGGCCTAGATGCCTACTCCTGGCAAATTGCCTTTTCTCTCTCAACCACACTTATGACCGGAGAAGGAATCCCCCATAACCAGCTGGCTGAGTGAGAAAATAAATGAAATGAATCTGCATAATACATTGGTAATATCTCAAACTGGGTGATGTCAATACCTCCTGCAGGGTGGCTCTGAAGGACGAAAGTAAAGGCCGTATCTCCACTGGGCAGAACTGTGAGTAGCGCAACTGGGTATTTGCTTTGCCTAACAGAAGTTATGGCCAGAGACATCATCTACGTGGGTTTGCGTCTATTGGTACGAAGATCTGAGACTTAGGACAAACACAAGTCAAAGGTAAATAACAAGGTCTGAGGGGGAGGTGTGTGGATAGACCTCCTGAATGGCCACAGTGTGGGAAGATATTTGTGTCTCCTTTGACACTCCCCACCGAGCAAACAGTGAGAAACTTTAGTAATTGGAAGACAAAACCCATTTTATGAATATCTATTTTATCAATTTTCCTAGTAATCCTTGCGCTAAAACATAGTGAAACTCTTTTATTTAAACAAGAAGATTATTTTTTTCCTTCCCTCTTAGTTAAGAGGCTATGTCTAGTTCCCAAAAGTTCTTTCTTCTTTTACAGCACATATAATATTTAAGCAGATTATTTTTTTCCATATCCATACTCTTTTCTTAAAATTCTCATTTCTTTGGGGCAGCATCTGTGGCTCAGTTAGCAGGGCGCCGGCCCCATATACCGAGGGTGGTAGGTTCGAACCCGTCCCCGACCAAACTGCAACAACAACAACAAAAAAAGCCGGGCATTGTGGCGGGTACCTGTAGTCCCAGCTACTTGGGAGGCTGAGGCAAGATAATCTCCTAAACCGAAGAGCTGGAGGTTGCTGCGAGCTGTGACACCCCAGCACTCGACTGATGATGACAAAGTGAGGCTGTCTCTAAAAAAGTAAAAATAAAATAAAAATAAAAAATCTTCATTACTTTGTTCTTTTCATGTGTACCTTGGAAAACTATTATTATTACATAAGTTTATACTCTATCATTTCTGTCTTTTATGGCCTCCCATGTATCTCAATTCTGTTACACATTTTTATTTTTTCATGTAAAATTTCTTTGAATTGTATACATTTTCTAACTTTTTTTTCTAAATTTATGTATTTATTTCAAAATAATAAGGTGGCACAAATGTTTTTGTTAACATGGATGCATTGCATAATGCTTAAGTCAGGGCTTTTAGTGAATTTGTTATCAGAATAATGTGCATTGTGTCCAGTAAGTTTTTGTCCCTTACCCCCCTCCAGTCACCCTTCTTCTTGCCTTTCAACGTCCTTTGCATCTCTGGTGCATACATGTAACCATTGCTTAGCTCCCACTTACTAGCGAGAAGAGCAAAGGAAATCATCCACAGAGTGAGTGGATAGCCTACAGAATGGGAGACTGTACATCTGACAAAGGGCTAATATTCAGATTCCACTAAGAACCCAAACAAATCAGCAAGAAATAAAATAACAACACTAATAAAGTGGGGGAAAGACATGAACAGAAGTTTTTTTCTTTTCTTTTCTTTTTTTTAAGAGGACAGGGAAATGAACACCAAACTATGCAAAAAATAAAATGCTAGCAAGATGTGGTAGTGCAATGCCTGTAGTTCCAGCTACTTGACAGCTGAGACAGGAGGATCACTTGAACCTAGGAGTTTGAGGTTGCAGAGGTTGCAGCAGTGAGCTGTGATGACACCACTGCCACCGGGTCTATTGTTATGATGGGTCTACTCTAGCCCAGGCAACAGAGAAAGATTAAGCAAAAAAAAAAAAGAGAAGGAGGAGGAAGAAGAAAAAGGGGACCTCCAAAGATATAAAAAACATATGAAAAGGGTTCACATGACTAATTATCAGAGAAATAAGAATAAAAAACCACAATGAGATACCACCTTAGCCCTGCCACAATGGCCATTATTAAAAAGTCAAAACACTGGATGCTGGAGAGAATGCAGAGAAAAAGGGATGCATTTACACTGTTGGTGGGACTGCAAATCAGTACAACCTCTATGGAAAACACTATTGAGATTCCTCACAAAAATAAATGTAGACTTAACCATTCAATTCAGCAATCCCACTGATGACATCTAAACAGAGGAAAAAAAAGTTATTTTATCAAACATTCGTCTCCCTTGAATATTTATTGCAGCACAACTCATAATTGCAAATTGTGAAATTGCAAATATCCATCAATTTATGATTGAATAAAGAAACTATGGTATATCCAGAGGGTGCCCTAAAAAGTAAACACATTTTAGGAAAGGAAAAAAAAAAGGTATTAAATTTGTAATACTCAAGTCCTGTCTGACTTCTGCAATTACAAAAGGTGCTCAACGTGACTCGTATTCATCTTTTGTTACCAGCATGCATTGAGCATTACAATTTTAATGCAGTTTTTTTTCTTTCTTAAAATGTGTATACACTTTTTTTGCACCCTTTGTATGTACCACGGAGTACTACTCTGCCGTAAAAAAGGTATGAAATCATGTCTTTTATAGCAACTTGTATGGAATTGGAGACCATTATCTTAAGTGAGGTATCTCAGAAATAAAAAACAAACATCACATGTTCTAACTAGTATTTTAAATATAATTTGGCCAACTTTCTTTGGCTTTGCTCTAATAAAACCATGCCTTTTTATGTGCTAGAGAAAATTACAAATTGATTTCTACTTAGTTGTATTTGTACTGTACAATGCTCAGTCATGTTTGATTACTGTTCAAAGCGTTGAAGAGCTTTGTGATCTGTTTTCTTTCTTCTACAGGAGCCGTATGTTGACTTTGTTTTTCTTGTACTCCTTCCTCACTGAGGGTACATTGGCGAAGGTTTAGTTTTTCCCAGTAAAAAGACTAAATATATGGAACTGGGCTCTGATCAGATGCATATGGTTCAATTTTTAGAGGCATAGTTGGAGAGCTACTTCAAGTAGTTTTTCTAGATTCTTATACTCTAAAATTTTTAATCTTACATAAATAAAATTCTTGCCTTCTAAAATCAACATGATAGAAAATGAGGAAAAATCTTTCTAAATACCATAGAAAGCATAGTGGGTGAATATAGATTTAAAAATCTTAAGTAAGACAGGAAAACTTATGACGGCACTTGGAAAAGAATACAAAAATCTGATTCAAGAAAATCTAATTTTATATTCTGTTAAAATTACTATAAATGTAAATTTAGTAAGAATACATATAAAAGATCAAATTGTTGCTCCTATTTTGATCTCAAATCTAAACTTTGCTGTTTAACTGAATTTCAATCTAATTAGAAATCCCAGATCTCATTTGTAGACTTTGTAATTCAGATTTATTTTTAAAATTTTAGATCATAATATCACGGGGTTACAAATATTTTGGACTGCTTTTGTACTGCCTGAATCGAAGATATAAATGTGCCCATCACCTGATAGTGTACACTGTACCTGTTAGATATGATCTCACCCATCCTCTCCTCCCCTGTCCCACCTGATTGATTTTCATTGAGTTTCTGTGCATTTGAGTACTGACCAGTTAGTTCCAATGCAATAGTGAGTACAGGTGTTGCTCATTTTTCCATTCTTGCTATACTTCACAGAGAATAGTCTCTAGCTCACTCCAAATTGCTGCAAAAGGTATTAATTCATTTTATCTGGCTGAGTAATACTCCATGGTATACATATATCCCCCCATTTATGGGCCCACTCATTAGTTGATGGACACTTGCCTTGATTACATATCTTTGCTATTGTTAATGGGGAGGCAATAAATATTTTATTGCAAGTATCTTTTTGATAAAATTATTTTTTCCCTTTGGTAAATACCCTCTAGTGGGATTGCTGAATCAAATAGTAGGCCTGTTTTTAGTTCTTTTGAGAAAGCTCCTTACTATTTTCCATAGAGGTTGTGCTAATCTGCAGTCCCACTAACAGTATTAAGTGTTCCTTTCTCCTTGCATCCATGCCATTGTCTACTGCTTAGGGACATTTTGATAAAAGCAGTGGGGTTAGCTGATATCTCATTATGCTTTTGATTTGCATTTCTCTGATCCTTAGCCATGTCCACTTTTTCATATCTTTATGGGCCATTAGTTTATCTTCTTTTGAAAAGCTTCTGTTCTTGTCTTTTGCCCAACTATTAATGGAGTTGTTTGATTTTTTTCTTGCAGACTTGCTAGAGTTCTTTGTAGATTCTGGCTATTACCCCTTCATCAGATGCATAGCATGTGAATATGTTCTCCCATTCTGTAGATTGTATTTGCTCCATTGATTGCTTGCATGGCTGTCTAGAATCTTTTTAATTTAATAAGTCCCAATTACTTGTTTTTGCTGTTTCTGTGATTGTCCTTGAGGTTTCTTCTTCACAAATTTTAAGCTTAGGTCTATATACAGAAGAGTTGTTGTTTTTTTTTTTAACATTTTATTCTATAATTTTTATGGTTTCATGTCTCAAGATTGATTTCAGTAATCTATCTTGAATTAGTTTTAGTGAGTGGTGAGAGATAAAGATTCTGTTTCAATCTTCTACATGGAGCTATCCAGTTTTCACAGCATCTTTTATGGAATAGAGATTCTTTCACCCAGTATAGATTGCTGCCCATTTTGTCAAAGAGCAGATGGCAATATGTGCATGTTCTTATATCTGGGTTCTCTATGCCTTCTCTATGCCTGGTTGCTCTATGCCTTTATTTTTGTGCCAGTACCATTCTATTTTCATTACTATAGTCTTGCAGTATAGTTTAAGGTCTGGTAAAGTGATAACTCCAGATTTGTTCCTTTTGCTTAAGATAGCTTTGGTTACTCAGACTCTCTTTTGGTTGCAGATAAGGCACAGAATTATTATTATTATTATTATTGTGGCAGTTTTTGGCTGGGGGCTGGGTTTGAACCCACCACCTCTGGTATATGGAGCAGGCGCCCTACCCCTTTGAGCCACAGACACTGCCCAAGGCAAAGAATTATTTTTTCTAGATTTGTGAAAAATGGTATTTTTTTTTTTTTTAATGGAGATTGCACTGAATCTGTAAATCACATTGGGTAATATGAACATTCTATTAATGCTGATGCTGCCAATCCATGAGCACCATATCTTTTGACTTTTTTTTTTTTTTTTTTTTTTTTTTTATACAGAGTTTTACTTTGTCACCCTTGGTAGAGTGCATGGTGTCGCAGGTCACAGCAACCTCAAACTCTTGGGCTCAAGTGATTCTCTTGCCTCAGCCCCCCAGGTAGCTGGGACTACAGGTGCCCACCACAACACCTGACGTTTTTTAAAGACGAGGTCTCTCTCTGGCTCAGGCTGGTCTTGAACCCGTGAGCTCAAGGAATCTACCCACCCTTTGTTTACATCATCTGAAATTTCCTTCCTCAGTGATTTGTAGTTCTTTTTGTAAATATCTTTCATCTCCATGGTAAATATGTTCCTAGGTATTTTATTTTCTTTATATTGTGAAAAATATTGACCCTTCTATTTGATTCTCCACTTCGCTGCTGTTTGTGTATAGGAATGCTGTCATTTTTATGCACATTGATGTTGTAACCTGAATTTTTGCTGAACTAATTTATCTATTCCATAGTCTCTTTGGTGGAGTCTTTGTGGTTTTCTACATATAGGATCAATCATCAGCAAACAGCAATGATTTACCCTCCTCTTTCCCCATTTGAATACACTTAATTTCCTCCCTAACATAAGATGATACAGTTCTGGTGATTTGCTACACATCATAGTGCTTGTAGTTAACAACACTGCATCATACAGGTAGAAATATGATAAGGGTGTGATCTCACGTTAAGTGTTCTTACAGCAATTTAAAAAAAAAAAATTTTTTTTCAATATTCTTTATGCTAATTTTTAATTGTTAGATCAATCACAAACATATTATGATATCAAAAAGCCTATACCTTTTATTTGAATGGTAATCAAAATCAAAGAATGCATATGTCAGTGTGGTTCAAATGCATATGTCAGTGTGTCAGTATGAAAAGTGGATTGAAAAATTCACTTTTATTAAAAAAAAAAAAAAGGCAGAGCAGCACCTGTGGCTCAAAGGAATAGGGTACTGGCCCCATATACCAGAGATGGTGGGTTCAAACCTGGCCCCAGCCAAAAACTGCAAAAAAAAAAAAAAAAAAAAAAAAAAAAAGTCACAATTTTTGAATTTTATTAAAATCATGGGAAGTTACCTCTAAAAGAAATATTTCTTTTTAAAATATGCTATTTTACATGGCATTAAAGACACATATGCTATATTACTAAGTCAAATAGTAAGGTCAATTAATCTAAATGGGAATAATTCACATGACTTTCAGAATAACTTAGAATTTTATACATTTGTTTATTAAAATGTTGGTCTAAGGGATTACTTTAAATATTGCATTTTCAACTTTTAGCATAGTCTTTGTTGAAGAGTGGTATTCAGTCCCTAGTTACTAAAATAAAGCGCTGCAGTTAAATATCATATTTTATTTGAGCCACATTTACTACCTTTTAAGCAACTGGTGATAACTCTAAATATTATGTTAACTAATTAGAGTTCAGAAGGACTAGTAATTCTTCACACAGAATAGGCAGAATCTCAGATATTATATGTAATTCTTGTGACTCCCTGTAGATAGTACAAATAAATAATATATTTAATGTCATGATTAGACAAGATGATCTTTTAAATGCTGTGAGTTCTGTGTTCATATATTGCATATCTCAGTGTCACTCTGATGATGTGCTACTTGGACTGTCGTCTTTCAATTAACTTCAATTTGACAGCAATGGAAACCACTTTTCCAAATTCTATAATCCTTTCTGCATCTAATTCAAAGGCATGACCTCAATTAAAATGTTTTAAATACTTCTGCCTATAACAGCAAATGAGAACAGTAAAATTCATACACAAACATATATTTATGTATTAGATAATTGGTTTGCTAAATTAAAATAATAGATTTCTTATTAAAATTTTTCCTATTTTTTAATTTGTACTATTTAATCTTTTAAAAAGTGTAATCTTTCATTTTTATTGATGCTTATGAAGTTCCAAAAATGAGCAAAGTATATTTTCTTAAAATATGAGCCGATAGTTGAGAATTATTCAAATAAAAAGCAAATATGCAAGCATATCTCATTGTTGATGTGCTAGCATACAGAGTTATGGGACCAGGGATAAATTGTGATTATAATGAAGTCAGAGTAATACAAATTTTAAAAATGATCCCACCTTCAGCAGATTGCTAACCACTGCATAAATTTCACAACCAGTAATTCACTTTCTCTCAACTCAAAACCAGAAAAATAACCTAAAACAGAGTATAGGAAAAAACTCTCTGTATCTTGTTGCAAAAAGTCATTATTTCAGTTCTTATTCTGTTACAATATTACATAAGATTTTTTCTTTTAATTCTCACTGTTTGATTTAAATAAAGAGTAGAAGCAATTTGCTGCAGTGAAAGTTAGAGGTAGGAGCAACCACTATTTGGTTTTAATATGATTTGATTATATACGTTTTAATTTTTAGCATAACCTTTGGTATCTTACAATTTCTGTGAATTTTAGTCCTTCATTTGTTCAATGAGGCTAATAACATCACTTCTTCTGTTTCACAGGGTTAATATTGGGACAGAAGTATAAAAGTCCTTTGTAATTTGTAAATGATAGGTACCAATTGATATCTGGACATAATAGTAATAGTTAACCTTTACTAAACACTTACTATATATAAGCCTTGTAAGTATAAAATAATTAATTTTATGATAACCCTTTAAAGTAACTATTTTTATCACACCAATTTAATGTGAGATTTAAGATGAGAATACTGAAGCAGAGAGATTGTAATTGTCTCATGTTATATAACTAGTGAAGGTGAAGCTGGAATTCAGATACAAGAAGGCTGAGAGACTGTGGTTTTCCTGACTGTTCTATATCCCTTTCATTATGTTACTCAAATGTATATAAATATGGCCAGTGCTCTCTCCTGGTGCAGATATACATTTCCTTTGAAGTCATTCAAAATTAGCTGTCTCATCAAAAATAAATGCGGAGACTCTTTTATATAAAACACAGAATTTCCACGGATAACTAAAGAACTATGTATGGCTTTTAAAATAGCTACTCAAAGTGTAAATTTAGTATTACTAATCTATAACATAATATAAATCAGTAAATCAATGAAAACTTTCTTTCAAAACATACTTTTTTTTAGTATTTTATTCCTATTTTTGACACATTTGAATTTCTGTCTAGATCCAATAAAGGGAACATAACACTTCCTGTTCCTTCAATAGCTAAATCATGAAACAAGTTTTAATTATTTTAGGAAACGATAACCTGAGGTAGGCTTCAGCACAGAGATACATGTGTGTTGAAACGATGCATCAAAAATGTATCAATACCCCAAACAATTCAAATCTTCAGTGTAGTACCTATTAAAATTATAATAAGCTTTTCTGGGCAATTCTTAAATTCATAAGGAATTGGCCCCAAATTGCCCAAACAATTTGAAAAAGAACAAAGTTAGAGGACTCACACTTTCAAATCTTGCTACAATTCTATAATAATGAAAAATGTGGTACTGGGATAAGGATAGATGTATAAATCAGTCAAATAGAAATGGAAGACCAGAAATAAACCCAAACATCTATGGCAAATGGTTTTAGACCAGGATGCCAATTACACTTAAGGAAGAAAGAACAGAACCTTTAACAAATGATACTGGATTCCACATGCAAAAACGAAACAGGTTGCAAACCTGCCTCAGACCATACCTTAAAATGAACTCAAAATAGATACACAACTGTAAGGGAAACTGAGCCCCAATCTTTAGCATATAACTCACTTCCTGCTTGAGAGACCTTGAGAAGCACGAGAAGGGCCTGTGACTTGTGCATGTGCAGAAGTTCAGAAAACCGGCCTCCCCTGGAGAACGGGTACATGAGGAAGGTCTCCTGATGCTGGAGGCAGAGGTCGCGCTGAAGGTCTGGTTTTTCAAAAACAAAGGTGGAGACATTCTACCTGACCTTCTCCATATCCTTCCCAATCAGTGCTAATGTCCGGCGAGCAGCTTTTGTCTATTTCTTCCCATTTTAGGATAATAAATACGAACCTGTGGTTTACTCAGGAGGGCTCCTTCACAGAGTTCTCTGTGTCAAGCCTTTTCATTCCCCGTGCCAAGATCCCCTCATCTGGTGACCCCAAACCCCTTCAAACAACTGAAACATAAGGGCTAAAACTATAAACTCTCAAAGCAATACTTAGGGATAAATCCTCATGACCTTTGGTTCGGCAATGTATTCTTATATATGACACCAGAACACGGGCAATAAAAGAAAAAAATAGATAAATTGGACTCCATTAAGTAAAAATTGGTGCATCAAAGAAAATAGAATGGAATGGGATAAAATATTGTAAATCGCATCTCTGATGAGGGGTTAGTATCCAGAATATATAAAGAACTTCTAAAACTCAGTAAAAAAAAATAATAATAATAATAATAAAATGGGTAAAAGACTTAGACATTTCTCTAAAAACCATCTGTGGATTTAATTGTGTTCTCCACAAATTGATATATTGAGTCCCTAACACCCAACGTGATTGCATTTGGAGATGGGGCCTATAAGGAAGTAACTGCAGTTAAATGGAGTCCTAAGGG
Source organism: Loris lydekkerianus (assembly GCA_963574355.1). Taxonomy (NCBI): domain Eukaryota; kingdom Metazoa; phylum Chordata; class Mammalia; order Primates; family Lorisidae; genus Loris; species Loris lydekkerianus. The sequence goes on from CAUYPK010004863.1 coordinate 28,215, forward strand.
TGGGGCCCTTAGGTTGGGTGGCTTTGTAAGAAGAGGGAGAGGGTGATGTCCCCTTCACACATGCTCCAGGCAGTGGCCTTGTGAGCGCACTGCGAGATGGTTGTTGCCTACAAGCTAGGACAGGCCTCAGAATAAAACCTATTTTGCCAGTACCTTGATACTGGACTTCCCAGCAGCCAGAACTGTGAAAAATAAATGTCTACAGTTTAAGCCAACCGATCTATGGTATTTTTTTAAGCAAGCCCAAGCAGACTAATACAGAGTTTTGTACTATGAAGTGGGGCGATACTCTAATAATGACCATTAAAAATGTGGAAGTGGTTTTGGAACAGGGTAATGGATAGAAGCTATGAGATTTTTTTTCCTGTCTTTTTTAATTAATTTATTTTTATTTCAGGTTATTATGATGGTACCAACAACCAATCACAATATTTGAATTTGTTAGGGAGAGTCCCTTTTGTAGTTATGTCCTGCACCCAAAAGATGTGTCATACACCCCAACATTGTGCCCATTGCTTTAAGATTTTGAGGTACATACTAGAAATATGGACATTGATTGTGATTCTGGTGAGAAATCAGGAAAGGGAATGTAGAGATAGAATATCTCTGTCATTTTGAAGAATATATAAATAATATTGAACAGAACTTTCTTAGAAATATGGACATTAAAGGCCATTTTGATGAAGTCTCATACTGAAAAGAGAAATAGGTTACTGGAGACTGGAGGAAAAGAGAGCCTTTTAATTAAATGGAAAAACACTTGGTAAAATTATGTTCAAGTGGTTTATGGAAAGTAGAACCTGGAAATGATGAAATCGGATATGTAGTATAGGAAACTTACAAGCAAATATTGAACATGTGGTTTGGGTATTCCTAGCCACTTACAGTAAAGTGTAAAAGGACAGAGACAAATTACAGGAAATCTTAAACAAAAAGGAAACAGAACTTGAAAATTTAGAAAATCATCACCACATTTATATTGCAAAAACTTAGAAGGCATGTTCTGAAGAGAATGCTAAAAACGTGCCTTACAGAGATTAGGTGTGAAACACAAATTGAATCATCCACATTAGCAGAAGTCAGGAAGAGTGATAAGGTAATAGCAACAGAAACACTGTTGAGACTAAAGAAAACAGAGAGAGAGAGAGAAAGGAAGGGGGCAGAATGAAGGAAGGGTATAATACAAATTATACTTCCAGAAAAGGGAAGAATGATCCCAAAGGTGATTCAGACATCAGGGCTGCTCCCCTGTTTGAAGGGGGGGTAGGGCTATGACTTCAATTTTAGTAGGCCAGATGGTTTCCAACTGAGGCTCTGGAGGTGGGGCTGCCTCTCCAGGGGGTATGGAAGGCGGAGGATCAAGCAGAAAAGACTTATTCTTGAGCTTTAAGATCTGATAAAACTTGCTTTGCTGTATTTTGGGCTTGTTTGGAACTTTTTCTTCTTTTCTATTCCTTCTTTCTTTCTTATCCCCATCCCACCATTGTATTTTGGAAGCACATAACTAGTTTGGTTTCACATATTCACAGCAGGAGAGAAGTTTTGCCTACATCACAGATGGACATGTAAACGTTATGCTAAGTGAAATAAGCTAGACACAAAAGAACAAATACCAAATGATTTCCCCATATGAGATGTCTAGAATCCATAAATTCATGAAGACAAAGTAGGTTAGAGGTTACCAGGGGGAAAGGAAATAAGCAATTACCACTTAAGGATGACTGAGTTTCTTTTCGAAGAGATAAAATGGCTTGGAAATACCGTACACAAGAGGGATGGTTGCAGAACATTGTAAATATAATTATGACATCAAATTGTACTATTAAAATGATTAAAATGGCAAAGTTTATGTTATATATATTTTATCTAAATTTATTTTTTTAAACAGCACTTATATCCCATTCAAGGTAAACACATTTTATAAACTTACTTGATCTATCTTTTATTTTACCTTAAATACCTGAACCATGCTATACAACAGATATAGCTTATAGGCCTATTTATTGCAATTCTATTTTGTGATACTATTTAAATATCATCAGGGTTTCAAACTCACTTGGATATTTATAGACATAGTCACATAGCCTGAGGAGTTAGCTATCAATTGTGCTTTTAAGAGATAGGAGGAATCTTTTCCCTGTTTAAAAAAAATACTCCAAACTTCTGACTCTATCCATCATTAGAAATGTCAGAAAGCTATTTATACTACCTGATTTAAAAATAATATAAAGTTACAGTAATCAAGGTAATGAATTGCTAATGAAAGGACAAATACAGATTAATAAAACATAATAGAGTTCAAGTTAAGAGAATTGATTTTAAAGAAGAGGCCTAGGAATTCAGTTAAAAAAGCACAGTATTCTCATCAAATGGTGCTGGAACAATTTGGTATCAGTATGAGGAGAAAATTAATGAACCCTTACCTCACACTACACACAGCAGTGATCTCAAAATGGACTTTAGAACTAAATATAACAACTAATATTATTATACTTCTAGGAAAAAAAATAAGATACAGTCTTTCTGACCTAAGAGTTTCCAAACATTTGTTAGAAAGAATACAAAGAAGAATGAAGCATGAAAGGAAATTCGAAAAGTTGGACTTTATTACATTATTTTTGAAAATGCATTTTGAAAGCTGCTTTTAAGAAAAGCCCAGGCACACAATAAAAGGTTTTATAATTGAGATATCTGAGGAACATCTTGTATCCAGAATACATATTTTACAACTCAACAAAAGACTAACCAATAAAATAAATAGGCAAATATTTCATACAGCCATTTTACAAAAGAAGATACTTTAAGAGCCAATAGCCACATTAAAGGATATTTAAAATCATTAGCAGTTAGGTAAATATAAATTAGAACTACCACATATTCATTGGGATCATTAATTAATAAGACAGATTATATCAACTATCAGCATGGAAGCATTGCAACTGGAACTCCCATGCACCACTGTTGCAAATGTAAAATGGCACAAGCTCTTTGGAAAACTATTTAGCTATTTTTTTTTTTTAATTTTAATTTTATTTAATTTTATTTAATTTTATTTTTTTTAAAGTTAAACATATACTTTTGAGATAATTTAACCCTTCAACTTCTAAGTATTTACTCCAAAGATATAAAACGCTTCAAGGTTCCACTCAGAATTTGATTCACTTGATAGCAAAACTTTCGTGTCTCCTATTAAAAGTCCCGTGTATAACTTCCTGTGAACAACAGTCACCTTTTCTCCACTCTTCACAGCAAAACTACCTATGTGAGTTTTATTTACTGCTCCCATCTTCCTATTTCTCAATCTACTCAGTTTACCTTTTTCAACATTCATCAAACACTAATCAACTGTATTAATTTACTTCATCTTGCTAAAGACCAGGGTCAATTCTTTGGTTTCGCCTTCTATAAAGTATCACCAGCATTGATCATAATTGACTATCCTTACTCTCTCCAAGGTCTTTCTCTCACCATCTTAATTATGTCACCATCCTAATTATATTTTCTCCTTCAATTTTCACTCTCATTCCAAGCTCGCTGCATGTTCCTGAGCCCCACCCATCTCCCTTTGCTTCTCCTGTTGCATCATCCTCTTCCTTGACGTCACACACTATTGGTTTATACTTTTGAAATTATTGTTTTTAACAGGGAACATTTCTTAGTATGAGAATTTTACTACTCATAGTGTGTACTCAGCATTATTTGGGGTACATCATACTCAATTATACCAATTACTCAAAAAACATTTTTATTGTTACTCATTTATTTATTACTCATTTGTTACTAATTTATTTATTACTCAAACATTTTTATTGTTACTCATTTATTTATTTATTACTCAAAAAACATTATTATTTTATTTTATTTTATTTATTTATATTTTTTTATTGTTGGGGATTAATTGAGGGTAAAAGAAATTGAGGGTACACTGATTGCATTTGTTAGGTAAAATCCCTCTTGCAATCGTGTCCTGCCCCTGAAAGGTGTGGCACACCCCCAAGGCCCCCTCCCCGTCCCTCCTTCCCTTTCTCTGCTCTTTGTTTCCCCACCCCGCCCTCCTTCTCTCTCTCTCTGTTGTCCACTTCCCCCACTCCCACTGTGTCCTTAACTGTCATTAATTGTCCTCATATCAAAATTGAGTACATAGGATTCATGCTTCTCCATTCTTGTGATGCTTTACTAAGAATAATGTCTTCCACTTCCAT
>CAUYPK010004864.1:0-43837 GCA_963574355.1 Loris lydekkerianus
ATAGTTGGGTTATAGCCTTCATGTGAAAGCTATAGTTTAGCTTCATAGTAGGGCTGAGTACATTGGATACTTTTTCTTCCATTCCTGGGATACTTTGCTAAGGAGAATATGTTCCAGCTCCATTCATGTAAACATGAAAGAGGTAAAATCTCCATCTTTCTTTAAGGCTGCATAGTATTCCATGGTATACATGTACCACAATTTGCTAGTCCATTCGTGGTTCTTGTTTTCTAGGTTTATTTCATTGTAATCAGAAAAGAAACTTGGTATGATCTCAATGTTTTTGAATTTTTTGAGATTTTTATTGTGGTGCAACATATGCTCTATGCTTGAGAATGACCCACAAATTGAGAAGAAAAACACGAATTTTGCAGACGCTGGATAAAATGTTTTGTAAAGGCATATTAAGTCCATTTAATCTACAGTGCTGATTAAGTCCGATGTTTCATTGCTAATTTTCCATCTGGATGATCTGACCATTGCTGAAGGTGAACTGGTGAAATTTCCAATGAGTATTGTAATAGAGTCTGTCTCTCTTTAGCTCTGACAATATTTGCTTTATACAGGTTGTCCATAAAGTTCATGTGAAATTTAAAATTACACCCTATTTTCATTGCACATGAACTTTTTAGCCACCCTGCAAATATGGCTACTTCATGGTTTGGTCCATATATTTAGAACTGTTACACCTTCTTGTTGAATTCATTATACAATGACAGTTTTTATGTCTTTTTGAAGTATTGTTTTCAAATCTATTTCATACAATAGAAGTATGGCTACACCTGCTCTTTTTTTGGTTTCTACTTTCCTGGAGTATCTTTTCCCATCCCTTTATTTTCATTCTATGTGTGTCTGTATAGGTGAAGTATGCTTTTTTTTTTTTTAACTTAAAAAAAATCAAGTATTTTTATAATATACTTTTAAACATACAGAAAATAGAAAAAAACACCACAGGGAGCATCCACATACACACCAGTTAGCCATTAACATTTTGCCATTTATGCTTCACACATATGTTTTGCTAAACCATTTCAAAATATTTTGGAGACACTGTAACAATTCATTCAAAAAATATTTGAGCATACAAATTAAAACTTTCTTCTAAAACAGCGGTTCTCACTCTGTGGGTCAAAGCCCCTTTGGACTGTGTTAAAGATTCGTGGAATTCGGAAGGTTGAGAACCACTGTTCTAAAACTATAACATCCTTCTCACAGCCCATACAATTAATGATAATTGTCTAATATCATTTAAAATCCAGTCCATATTCATTTTCTCAATTTCTCTTAACTTAAGTCAAGTGTGTTTTGTTTTGTTTTGTTTTGTTTTTTTAATAAGGTCCAATCAAGGATTCCTCATTGCATTTGGTTATGTCTCTTAAGTAACTTTAAATCCAGAACAGTTACCCATTCGCACCTTTTTTCTTTCCCAACTCTGCTATTTTGAAGAAGTGAGGCGATGATGATGATTGGTGATGTAGAAGGAAATGGAGGAAATGGAGGCAGACAGCATGACAAGAAGTGGGGTGGTGGTGGTGGGCCACTGAATTTTAAACCTGCCTTTCCTAGTCCCAGTCCTGACCCTGGCATGTGGGGAGGCGTAGGGAGAAAAGAGTTCCATGGTGTAGTTTTTGACTTGATGTTATTTGATTTATTTCCAGGAGACCTGGAGTTCTCACTTTCATCTGTTGAAACTTGACTTTCATTTTCATTCTCTTGAGCATTCAGTTCCATATTATTAGTTACTTCAGAGGTTGGGGAAAGTAGATCACAGGTTTTGCTCCTCTCTATTTCCATATCCAGTGTAAACCACAACACAGGTTTCTCTCTTAAAATCAACTGAGGCAAAGGTAGTGGGTAAACGCAACCATCTTCCAACCAAATGGCAGAACATTTGTCACCAACTTTCCACTGTTTCAAGGGCATTGCAGTATTCTTTTTTTTTGGCTTTTATTCTTCTTAGCAGGTTTTCTTCTAGGTGTGCCTTTTGGTTTATCTGAGGTTTCACAAATATCTTCTTTAGAGCATGCTTAAATGAAGCCACAGCTTTATCATAAGCTTTTATCAATGCCATATCGTCCCAAATGTCAGAATCATCACTCTGGCCTGTACCTCATCAGAACAGCACCGAGTCCTGCTCCGGGACGGCACCTCCGCCTCCACCACCGCCACTGCCACTGCTGCCCATCGCCATGGCGAGCCTAGCGCAGGATGTGAAGTGTGCGTCTTGACGACAATCTACACTTGGCACTTTTTAAAATCCATTCGGTCATTCTATGTCTCTTATTAGTTCATTCACATTCAATGTTATTATAGATTGGTAAGGATGTATCGCTGCCATGTTGTATTTGGCTTCTGATTTTTTTGTTTGTTTTGGTGTCCCCTATGTCTTATTCTCTGTTTTATTAAAAGAGATTTTCTCTAACAGTTTAAATATTTCTTGCTCTTTATTTTTTGTATGTAGATTGTAGACTTTTTGATTTGACTTACCATGAGGCTTGAAAAAACATTTCATAACCAATATTTTTAAACATATGACATATCTACTTACAAACAAATGAATAAACACAAGTAAAGAGAGATCTAACAAATTCTAACATTTAACTGGATCCCCCTGACTTTTTAACTTTTTGTTATTTCCATCTGTATCTTTTTATGCTATGTAGTTCTATCTCTAAGAAATTTTTAGTTATTTTCTTTATTTCTTTGCTTATTTTTTCTTTTTATTTCCTTGCTTTTTTGTTGTTGTTGAGACAGAGTCCTACCCTATGCCCTGAGCAGAGTGCAAGGGCGTCATAGCTCACTGCAACCTCAGACTCGGGCTGTGGGCATCTCACTGCCTCAGCCTCCCGAAGCTGCTGGATTACAGGCACTTCCCGTGGCGCCCAGCTGGGTTTCTTCTTCTTCTTCCTTCTTCTTCCTCTTCTTCCTCTCCCCTCCTCCTCCTCCTCCTCTTCTTCTTCTTCTTCTTCTTTAGTTTTTCTTTTTTTTTATGAGTTGGGGTCTCACTCTGGCTCAGGAACTTCTGAGCTCAAGCAGTTGGCCTCTCACAGTGCTGGGATTACAGGCGTGAGCCACCGCACCCTGCTCATAGTTATTTTTTATAGGTTTGTCTTTTAGTCTTCTTACTCACAATATGTAGTTTATACTCCACAATTACAGCAGTAGTCCAAATGTGTGTATGCTTAGTGTTATATATCTTCAGAAAATTTATTATTGTTTTTTACTATCTTTTTTCTTTCAGATTGAAGAACTCCTCTTAGCATTTCTTGTGGGACAAGTCCAGGATTGATGAAATCCCTCAACTTACGTTTGTCTGGGAAAGTCTCTCTTTCTCCCTCATGTTTAAAGAATATTTTCACAGGATAAAAGAGTCTAGGGTTAAAGTATTTTTTGTTTTTTTCTTCAGCACTTTGAAGGTCATGCTACTCTCTCCTGGCCTATACCATTTCCACTGAGAAGTCTCCTGCTAGATGTATTAGAGCTCCGTTATATTTTATTTAGTTTTTTTTTTCCTTAATACTTTTTATTTATCCATAACCTTTGAGAGCGTTATTGTTAAATGCCTGGAGGTAGCCTTTTTGGGTTAAATCTTCTTGGTATTTTATGTTTTTCTTGTGCCTAAATATTGACATATCTCTGTAGGTCTGGGAAGTTCTCCATTATTGTATTTCATTTTTTTTAAATTGTATTTCATTAAATAAACTTTCTAACACTTTCTCTCTACTTCTTTAAAGCCAATAACTGATAGATTTACTATCTTGAGACTACCTTCTAGGTCTTACATTATGCTGCATTATTTTTTCTTTTTCTTTTTTTTTTTTCTGTTCTGACTGTGTTTTCAAATCATCTGTCTTTAAGCTCACTAATTTTTTATTCTTCTTGATCAATTTTGCTGTTGAGAGACACTGGTGCATTTCTCACTTGTCAGTTGAACCCTTAAGCTCTAGAATTTGTGCTTTTCCAAAATTTCTTTGTTACATTTCTCTGATAGGCTTCTGAGTTCTTTCTTGATATTGTTTTAAAGTTGATTAAGCTTCTGTGAGTCATTTATTTTGAATTATTTGTCTGAAAGTTCACCTTACTCAATCAGTCTGGGATTGGTCACTTGTACTTTAGTCTATTTGGTAAGGCCATTTCTTCCTTTCTTGTGGATGTTTGGCAATGTCTGTACATTGAAGAGTTAGGTATTTAATTTAATCTTCACAGTCTAGGCTTGTTTGAATACATCCTTCATGACGAGACTTTTCTGATATTCAAAGGGTATTAAGCGTTTTGTCTACATCTTTTGTACCTGCAGCTGTATTAGCACTTGTAGTGTTCCTAGCCTAATACTGTGACTCTTGCAGACTCCTAATGGTATTGCCTTTGGCGAACTTAGGTCAGACACTAGAGAATTTCCTGGATTACCTGGCACTATCTCCTACTTTCTTCCGTCACTCTCTGTGTTGGGCTGCTAGAGTTGGGAAAGGAGTAATGTCAGCACTTACTCATAGCCACCAGGGCCAGGTCATACCTGAAGTTAGCCCAGTCTCACCCAAAGCCAGTGATGACTATCATCTGATTAACTCTGATATTTACGGAAAGCCCAGCACTCTTTAGTCAGAGGTGCTGAATCCTGTCAGTACTGGGTCCTTGCCTTCAAGGCAGTTTGTTTCCTTCTGGCCTAAGGTACGTCCAGAAATGCCTTCAGAAACTAAGCCCTAGATTAGGGGCCTCAGGAGTCTTCTTAATGTTTTATTTGATGATGGTTGAGAAGGTACCAAGTTGCAAAACAAAGTCCTCTGAACTCTCCCCTTTCCTTTCCTTATGTGGAGGAAGACTCTTCCTAAGACACACTGTCTGTATTTGAGGGAAAAGTGACATAGGCACTCGCTTGGGCGCAAGTGCTGGTGTCTCACTTGTTCATGTGCAGTCATGCCCACTGTTTCTGAGCCAACACAACCGCATAATTGCCCAAGGACTACAGCCATTGTGGCCTGACTTACTTACAAATTTAGTCCCATGCTTTTTCTGTCAGTGGTGGGGCTAGAGGAAATTAAGGCTTCGTGGTGGAGGATTTTCCCCTGGCCTGGCTTGTCAAAATGGTCTCTCTGTGCGCACTGGCAGAATTCTGCCCTGGACTGTGTCCCCCTGTCTGAGGGAAGCCCTGAATTTCCATTTTGTGTCCCATAATTACTTCACTCTTCCTCTCCCAGGCACATGGTTGGTGCATTATCATGGCACTGTGACAGGATGTGAAAGGGTGGCATAGGCAATGTAAATGTCTTTTCTGCACTCTTCATTGCCTATTTCCTTGATATAGTGTTAAAACTAGGTAGTATGATCACTCAAATGATTTTTATCTCTTCTGAAGGTGCTTGCTTATATGGATAGGTGTTGAATTATATGTTTGTGCAGAGGGACAATTGCTGGAGTTTTCTATCTGGCCATGTTATTTGTGCACCCCTACTATAAAAATGGTGAATTGTCGATTTATTTTCTATGTTTCCTTAGTTGGCCAAAATGTATTGTTTGATTAAAAACATTTTATTTTTCTTTTTAAGGTTTAACATTTCCCTGTGCGTAAATATTTTATTTCTTTTATTAAAATCTTATTTTACTCAGACGTAAAATCACATTTGGCATATAGAGAAAAAAAATAGAAAAAAACTCATTTCATTTCTGGTAAAGAGATAGGAAAAATAAATCTTAAAATAAGTAAATTGGGTAAGTGGGATGGGGGAAAAAGGGATGAGTAAAATCATACCTGGTAGGGACAGTATTGGCTCTCTGGGTGCACTTTTAACTTTATCTCAAGCAATACAAAAGTAACCCATATATATGTATACCTGTACGATTCTGAAATTTAAGAAAAAGTAAGTTACTTTTCAATGCAAATTTATTTAAATGAGATTGACAGTTATTAAAAATATTTGTAAAACATAATAGTATGATTCTTGAGTAGTTGTATCATCTTATGTTATATGGCAAACTACACTAGCATTCATTTTGGGGGGTACTTATAATTATCACATTAAATAATTAGCAAAAGTGTCCTCTTTGTCATCCTGCCTTAATAAAGAGAATAAAAACAAACATGCTTTCAAAATGCAAAAAAATATTTTAAGAAAAATATCAAAAGATGATAGAGATGCAAAGAACAGAGATAAGAGAACCAAAGGGAAAACAAGTTGTGATTTCAATGTAGCCCAAGGTGACAATGCAATAGGTAGAGGTCTAAATGGTTCACAATTACTATTTGTATATAGTTGTGATATGAGAAGAAAGACTTTTTAACAATGTCTGGTTATTTTAGAGAGGGTATTTATGTTTGAATACATGTGTATATGTTTGCACATGTGTGGAATTTTATATACCAAAGACATTAAAAATATATATTGATATTCAAATTATAGAAATATACTCCAGAAAGAGCACAAAATTACCTGTAGAAATAAGGTATAGGCAAGCAATTTCTCATAATTTTCTTTAATTGGATTTAAATAAATTAAGTTAAAGTTTCTATCTGACATCTCTGTTATGAACTTCAGGCAAACATTAGCGTTTTCAGATTTCAAAAATTTTCATTGGAAAATAAACAAAACTGCATTTCATGGTTTCACATAAAATACCGTGAAGATTTTCATTGTGCATGTGTATCTTTTTTTTTTTTTTTCTATCTTGGCTGAAAATGTAACATACTGGAAACTTCCCAAGAAAAAATATCCTGGGGAGTTTCCAGCACAACTTTTATACCAAAGATTGAATAAGATTTGGAGAACCATACAGACTTTATTTTGATTTATATCTAGGTTTATTCACAACCCATTATGCAAGCCTACACACAAGGGAGTCTTTTTTAACAAATGTTGTCTAATTTATGAACTAATGACTCAATGCTTGCTGGTTTTTCTTTTTCCTATAGAAAATTAAAAATAAAATTTTTTTCTGCCAGCACACATCTAGTGACCACCTCTTCCCTGATTTTGAACACCCTTTCTTTGTGTTTATTCCCTTTCCCTCAACTCACAAATTCCCCTTTAGTGATATTGATCTTGACTACAGTAGTGTTTGTGATGTATGTGAAGTTGTTACTAATAAGATTCTTTCACTAAACTTCAAATGTGATCTGTCATTATCAATTAAATATCAAAATATTTTGTTCAAATGATGTAGAAATATTTTTGTTCAGTACATATGTTCAAGTATTTAAGATGTTATCTTATTAAAACAAAAATGCAAGGTATTTTTAATTATCTGGTTTAAGATTTGATCTTCTTTTAAATATGTGTCTCCCTTGGGTCAAGATCTTGAAGCACAAATGGTAAACAATTTTAGTTCCAAACTGCTTATTTCTGAGTTTAGGGTAATAAAACAACTCTATGATAAACCTTAAACAAGTCAGGGTTTCTGAAAATAGTGCATTAGCTTTTAAATGTAAATACACTTAATATAAATTTATTTTAAAAAATTCTATATCTTTCTATTTTTCTAAGGCATAATTTAAAAATTGGGCCTCATTACCCTAAATATATAAAATACACAAAGTTGATTACGATATAGGGTTCATTGTTTCTTATTTGTTTATTTATTTTTAATTGTTAAATCATAGCTATGTACATTAGTGCAATCAAGGGGTACAATGTGCTGGTTTCATAAACAATCTGAAATAATCTCATCAAACTGTTCAATGTAGCCTTCATAGTATTTTCTTAGTTACTGTATGTAGACATGTATATTCTGCATTTAGTAAGTTTCACCTGTATCCATTCTAAGAAGCACCATAGGTGTGGCCCCACCTATTACGTTCCCTCCACCCTAATCTTCCCCTTCCTTTCCCCTCCCTTGGCCCTTTCCCCATATTCTTGTGCTATAGTTGAATTATGGCTTTCATGTGAAAGCTATAAATTAGCTTCATAGTAGGGCTGAGTACATTGGGTACTTTTCTTCCATTCCTGAGATACTTTGCTAAGAAGAATATAGCTCCATCCATGTAAACATGAAAGAGGTAAAGTCTCCATCTTTCTTTAAGGTTGCATAATATTCCATGGTAAACATGTACCACAATTTGCTAGTTCATTCATGGGTTGGTGGGCACTTGGGCTTCTTCCATGACTTAGCAATTATGAATTGGGCTGCAATAAACATTCTGGTACAGCTGTCTTTGTTATATTGTGATTTTGGTTTTCTGGGTATATACCTGGTAGAGGAATTATAGGATCGAATGGCAGGTCTATTTTTAGATCTGTAAGTATTCGCCAAACATCAGAAATGACAAAGGGTTCATTGTTTCTTTACACAGATATGTTTACCTCCTAGTGTACTTTATTGGGCTATAATTTTATATAAGGTGAAGATAGAACAGAATTTTGCATGCTTTTATTGATTAACCAGCTTTAGAAAATGAGACTAAAGTGTTATTTTATATTTTTGACTCAGCAACTCTAAAATATATTATGCAATGTGCAGAAAATAAAAAAATTATGTCCCACACCATGATTATTGTATTAAATTTATGACATTACATCAATGGCATAAATTTAGGTATCAGTTGGATAGGATTGGAGATATCAAAGGAAATATTAATATTTCTATGAGTAGTTCTTGAAAATGTATAGATATTTGCCAATTACATGTAAATTATCAAAAATTCAACAAAGATTGAAGGGCAACTACTTTTAAGAAATTAGGCATAATATATAGAATTCTTTGACATAAAAATATTCTTTGACATAAAAAAACTAATACAACCTTTTTGGAAGGAAGTATGGAGAAACCTCAAAGAACTCAACCTAGACCTCCTGTTTGATCCTGCAGTCCCATTACCGGGAATCTATCCAGAAGGAGACAAAAAAAAATAAAACATTTTATTATAAAATCAGCTGTACTAGGCTGTTTATTGCAGCCCAATTTACAATTGACAAAATGTGGAAACAACATAAATGTCCTTCAACCCAGGAATGGATCAGTGAGCTGTGGTATATGTATATTCATATATGGAATAATATTCAGCCATAAAAAATGGAGATTTTTCAGCATTTGTACTAACCTGGATGGAGGTGGAACACATTATGATTAGTGAATCATCACAGGAGTGGAGAAGTATGAATCCTATGTACTCAATTTTGATTTGAAGACAATTAATGACATGGTGGGGTATGGGGGAAGGGGAGAGCAGACAGAGAAGAAGGGAAGGGCTGAGGGAAAGAAAAAGAAGAAAAAAAAAGAAAAGAAAAGAAAATAGTGACTAATCTTCACTAATCTTCATAAATTGGTTTTAATTTTGACCAAAGTATATTACTTAAACATTAATTTTTAACTCAACATGTTAATATGTTGTTTAGGATATTGTATCCTCATTTAAAAATGACATATGTTTGTAATTTCTCCTTTATAATAATATATTTTCTCCAACTTTAATATCAGATGTACCCAGATCAAGTAAAATGATTTTGATGTATTTCTTCTTTTTCTATTGTCTATAGAGTTAGCATGATCTGTTTTTTGAAATTATCTTTTACTTTTATTTATAAATATTAGTTGTCTATTTTTTGATACTTAAAAAAAATAAGAAATTAACTGATGACTCTATACTGAATCTTAGAGTCAAAGCATTCTATAATAGACATACTCTTATTTGACAATGTGAATGTTACTTTCTTTGCGTTATTATTATTATTGCTTAATATTTCAATGTAGCAATTGTCTGATTCCTTTTCGGAATGTACTTATGTTCATTTGTTCTTTACGAGGTTTTTGTTTCTAATCCTTACCTTAAACATTGTTATCATTATTAAATTTTAAATCTTTTTTAATTTTGTGAAGGCAAAAAAAATGGAAACCTAATTAACACATGTATATGTAAAAATTAAAATTAAAATGTTAAAAAAATATTTCCAACATTGTTCAGATAATCCTCATATTAAATCTCAAATGTCCTTCTAGAAATACCCTCCTGAACAGGGGAAAGAACATTCTCCCCAAAAAGTGTATTGCAATAAAATTGCTGTTGATTTAGAAGAGAAATAAAAGGTACTCCCTGCAATGTTTTCTTAATTTATTCCTCTGAACTAATTTAGGAAATTAGGTAGTAATAACAGGAAGTTAGATATGATATACCTTTCAAAGCACAAGTTGCATTACAGATGAATGTCCTTGGGGAATATGAATAGTTTGAAGCATCCAAAATGTTACAGAAGTTGTTATCAAAAAGGTTCCAGGTAGGTTGAGGGCCATAAATGGAATGAGGACACCAAGCCAATGAAAGCTATTCTGAAAAAATGTATATCTGGATGATTGAAAAATTGGGCAAGGATTAAAGATGGGGATGGAGGGGTAGAGAAAAACTTAAAGGAAAGAAGTCTCACAAACAAAAGTGCTACCAGTGTTATGATTTTGCTTAGGCCAATACTAAGAAATATTCAAGTTAATTGGAGAATATTTAGAAGCCAGTTAGTCCAAAGACTAAAAAACTTTCATGAAATAAGTATTTTTAACGCTTTTTTGAGATTTACCAATTTTTAATTCAGCTCTCAACAGTAAATATTTCTTATTAGCTATCACTGATCACAGCTAGCTCTAACATCTGACCCCTATGTTTCACTAATTATACAGTATTAAAATATACATACATCACAAATTAAACAATATTTCACAGTCAGAAAGAACGATACAGAGAGTAAATTTAATAAGTCAGAAAAATGGGAGTTCAGTCAGGGGTTGCATCAACTCAGACAGTGAGAACGACTGTGTGTTTCAAAAATGATGACAAACGCAGTATGAATTGGGGAATCATGAAGAAAGCTTGGGAGGAGCAAGACTGTCTAGAATAATAAAACACTGTTAGGAGGTTTCTGGTAAGTGTTTTGCATGATAAATATCACGTTTTAGAAAAATCAATTGGAAGGGAATACAAAAGGCAAGACTACCTTTGAGGCTGCTGTAATACCCCCGCCCTGACTTAACATTTCTCATTTGATCATCTCTTTTTGCTCAGAACTGTTTCTACAGGCAGATACTCTCTAGTCCTCCTTGTATTTCATTGTCCTTTATACTCCCATGTTCATGCCATGTGCTCATGGGTCAGTAGGAAGAAGAGGATGGATAACAGTCTTTGACCTAAATCCTGATTCAATTCCTTAATAGTAATTCAACTTCCCTAAATCTCATCAATAGATGGGATTGCAACACATACTTTTGAATTTAAGTGTGAGGAAATCACTAACCTAGAACTTTATAAAATGAAATAAACTTGAGGCTAGGTAACGATTGTCTTCATCTACATCTCTAATATCTAACATCATTGACTAGATCCTAAGATACAAGTCAATAATATTTTTAAAATGTTTATATATCATAGTATTTTTCATAGTTTTTATCAAAAATACGGAAAACATGCCAGGTTTAGTTTTGTAGGATTGCCATATGGACTTGGTTAATGATAATCATATTAGAAAAAAACAAACACAAAATATCGTACCAAAGAGAAATTCAGCCTGGGCATGGTGGCTCACAACTGTAATTCTAGCACTCTGTGAGGCTGAGGTGGAAGGATTTCTTTAGCTCAGGTGTTCAAGAGCTACCTGAACAAAGCAAGACCCTCCTCTCCACCAAACTTAGAAAAATTGGCCAGATGTAGTGGCCTATGTCCATAGTTCTAGCTAGTAGGGAGGCTGAGGCAGGGGAATTGCTTAAGCCTAGGAGGTTGCAGTTGCTGAGAGGTGTGATAATGCCACTGCATTCTAGCCCTGGCCATAGAACAAGGCTTTGTTTCACACACATACAAAAAGGAATTTCACAGTTAAAATTATTAAAACTTGATAAATAATTAGAGATGAAAGAGGATGTTGTAGCAAAGGAGAGCCCACCTACAAATAATAAAAAATAAGAATGGACAAAATCAATATTTATTCTATGTTTCTTCTTACTCAAGTAAGAAAAATCCATATCAAGTCTGATACGGCATCATTCGTCCAACTGTTAGAGGTCCACCATCTTCCTTCTTTTTGCTTTTCCATTTCTGGCTAATGACACCATTTTTAAAATCAAAAAAATACCTGGTAGAATTCTGGTGATTGTTTTTATGATGACCAGTGGATGGTGGAGAGGGTAAAAATGGCTCCATACCACTTGTAAAAAAGGACCAACACAGAAGGATCCATCCAGAAACTTTTGCTGGCTATAAGGAAGGTCCAAATATATTCATTTTAACTACCAAAAACATAAAACAGAAGTCTATTATTAAGAACAGTAGCTGAGTGTATTGTGCAGGAAACCCATTCCTCTCCTTGCCAACTGAATTAAAGAACATTATTTGGGAAAAATACAAATATTTGGAGGAGAAACAATTTAATTTGGAGTTCATTGATGTTAAAGATGATTGGATAAATGATGAATTAGAATTATGACATGATTTCCATATTTTTGATGAAAAAGAAATGATTTTGATCTACAGCCCAAGCAAATAATAAAGCAAATTAGTGGCATCTAATTACTGAAATTAGGTCTGTAATTAAAATGAACTTCTAAGCTAAATTTAGACCTGTGTTATTTTTAATAAACATACAGAAATCTAGACATTTTCACAATTATATATGTTGTGTTATATATACATACGTGTATTTTTATACCTACTTGTCATCAATAACTGAATATTGACATTTGATTTTTTAAAATATTAGAATTCTTTAAAAAATTTTTTATATGACACTTATTTGACTACATTGATCAATGCTATCAAAAATTGAGAACTGCTAAAAAAAATTAAGAACTGAAATTACAAACCTAGTACTTGTTTTGAAGAATAGAGTTTTCAAAATAACAAAATATTCTACTAAGATGCTTCATACAGTATTCTTGCAATAGAGAAGAGAACTGAATGTTCATATTATACATTTTGTAAATATTTTCTCCTATTCTGAGGATTGCCCTTTCACTGGTGACCATGTTCTTTGGTGCACATTTTATTTTAATCTTAGTAGTGTTAAATTTATCTATGTTTTCCTTTTGTTGCCTGTTCTTTGGGTATCCTAGGCAAGAAATCATTGCCAAAATGGTTGTCGTGAAGATTTTCCTTTGTGTTTTCTTCTAAGAATTTTACTGCTTCAGCTCCTACATTTGAGTGTTTGATCTACTTTGTGTGAATTTTTCGATATGGCATAAGGAAAAGGTTTAACTTCATTCTTTTGCACATATGGTTATACATTTCCCAACACATCATTTGTTGAAATGGTTGCCTTTTTCCCATTGAATGGCCTTGTTGAAAAATCACTTGAGCATATCATTAGGGTTGACGTCTGGGCTCTCTGTTCTCTTGGTCTATATGTTTGACTTTATGCTAGTATATACTGTTTTGATTAGAGTATATTTGTAGCAAGTTTTGAAATCAAGAAGTATGAGTCTTCCAATTTAGCTTTTGTTTTAAGATTATTATGGCTAATGTATAAAAAAATGCTCATTGTCCCTAATTATTAGAGAAATGCAAATCAAAACCACCCTGAGATATCGTCTAACCCAAAAGAGAATAGCCCACATCACAAAGTCCCAGAGTTGCAGGTGCTGGCACTTGTGGAGAGAGAGGGACACTTTTACACTGTTGGTGAGAATGCAAACTAATACAACCTTTTTGGAAGGAAGTATGAAGAACTCTGAAAGAACTCAAACTAGAATTCCCATTTGATCTGCAATCTCATTATTGAGCATCTATCTAGAAGAAAAAAAAAAATCATTTTATCATAAGGACACTTATACTAGACTGTTTATTGCAGCTAAATTTACAATCACCAAAATGTGGAAACAGCCTAAATGGATTAACAAACTGTGGTATACATATACCATGTAATACTATTCAGCCATTAAAAAGATGGAGACTTTACATCTTTTGTATTAACCTGGATGGAAGTGGAACATATTATTTTTAGTAAAGCATCACAAGCATGGAGATCTAGCAAGAATCCTATGTACTCAATTCTGATATTAGGACAATTAATGTCCTAGTACATGGTGAGAGGTAGAGGAAGGGGAGAGCAGAGAAAGGAAAGGAGGGAGGGTGTTGGGATTTCATGGTGTGTGACACACCTTTTGGGGGTGGGACTCAATTAGAAGAAGGACTTTATCTAACAAATACAATCAGTGTAACCTGGTTCTTTGTACTCTAACAATGAAAAAAGAGAGAGAGATGCACTGATGCATGTAAGAGGGATATTAAAAGTCCATATGTACCTGGCACAATGGCTCATACCTGTAATTCTAACAATTTAGAGGCTGAGGCCAAGAGTGCAAAACCAGTCTGAGCAAGCTAGCATGAATCTGCCTTTCCAAAAATATAGAAAAATTAGACAGATGTGCCTATAGTTTCAACTACTTGGGAGACTGAGGAAGGCAGATTGCTCATTTGAGCTCAAGAGTGTGAGGTTGTATTAAGTCATGATAATACCACTGCACTCTAGCCTGAGCAGCAGGGTGAGACCCTTTCTCAAAAATAAACAAGAACAACAAAAACAAAACAAAACAAACAAAAAGATTATTGTGGCTATTCATGGTTTTTGAGATTTCAAATGATTTAGAGATAGATTTTTCTATTGCTGTAATAAAAAACATACTGGAATTTTGATAGATACTGCATTGAATCTATAGATCACTTTGGGTACTATTGACTTATCAATATAAGTTCATGAATTGGTATGTATCTTCATTTTTGGTGTCTTTTACATCTGTGAGAAACATTTTATAGTTTCTAGCATGGAAATACTTTGTCTCCTGTGTTAAATTTATTCCTATTTTAATCTTTTTGATGTAAAAATTGAAAAAAAAATAGTATCTTTAAAAGTAGTAATTAGTGATAAGTTTTGAAGTTCCTTACTATTGTCTTTTCTCTCCAACCCATTACTCCTCCATTTTCACCAGAATCTACATTGATCATGAATTTGATTTTAATAGTTTAAAATATGATAGCATTAGCAATATTCATTTGCATGACCAATTCCTTGGGTTTTAATTTTTATTTTTTAAAACTGAACATTACACTTCCAAGATTTATTCATTTTAATACAAGTAATAGTTCTTACTTTGATAATGGAAACATGTGACTCATATTTTTTTTAGTCACTAAACAGTTTTAAGGTATCCTTACTGATAAATTTTTAGAACAGTGTTGGCTCATTTTTAATTTATAAAACTATATATAATAAGCCTGTATAACATGATATTTTAAAGTATATAAACATTATGAAATGTTTGAGATAATTCATTCATTTGAGATAATTATTACCTCCTATACTTATCACTTTTTTTATCGTAAGAACCTTTACAATTTCCTCTCTTTCCAATTTTAAAGCATGCAATACATTATTAACTGTAGCCACCATGTGTATAATATCTTAAAATTATTTTTTCCTATCTAATTACAATTTTGTATCCTTTGACCAAAATCATCTCAACCCCACCCCATTCTGCTCTCCACCTTGTAACTCACTTTTATACGCTCAATTTTGAGGATTCCACTTATAAATGAGATCATACCATAACTGAGTTGTTGGATCTGACTTATTAATTTAGCATAATGTCCTCCAGGTTTATCTATGTTGTCACAAATAACAAGATTTCCTTCCTTTTAAAGGCTGAATAATATTTCATTGTATGTAAATTTCATCCTTAGACATGTACATTGATTTCATTTCAATAATGTTTGCATGAACATGGGAGTACAGATATTCTCTGACACATTGATTTCCTCCCCCTTTAGTACATATCAGGTGATGGAATTCCTGAAATATGGTAGTTTTATTTTTAATTTTTTAGACACTTTCATACCCAGTTTTCCATAACAACTATACAATTTACAGGCCCAGCAATAGTGTTCAAGGATTCCCTTTTCTCTAGATCCTTATTAGCACTGTACTTTTTGCTTTTGTTGATATTAGACATTCTAACAGGTGTGATGTAACATCTCATTGTTTTTGCATTTATCTCATAATGAGTAATACTAAACATTTTTTTCCTATGAAAGTTGATTTTTTTTTTTTTTTTTTTTTTTTTTTAAGAAATGTCTATTCAGATACTTTGCCCTTCTATTTTAGTTAGGCTGTTTTCTAAGTATTGTGTTTTTTTAAGTTTCTTATGTGTTTTGGATATTAACCCCTTAGAAGATGTATGATTTGTGAATATTTTTCTCTATTATGTGGGTTGCCTCTTCACCCTGTTAATTGTTTCCCCTGCTATGCAAAAGTTTGATAATATCCTGTATGTTTATTTTTGCATTTTTGCCTATATTTTAGGGGTCATTTCTAAAATAGTCATTACATGGACCAATGCCATCGAGATTTTCTCCTTCGCTTTTGTCTGGTGGTTTAGTTTCAGATCTAAGCATTAAAATTTTTAATCCATTTAGAATTAATTTTCGTAAATGGTGTGATATAAGGGTCTAATTTTACCCTTCTGCATCCAGTGTTCTCAGTACCATTTATTGAAGAGACTGTCCTTTCTTCATTGTAATTCATACAATTTATATATCACTTTTTCTATTGATATTTATTTAAATTAATTCTGATTTTTTTTTTACTCTTATAAACTGACTAAGTACTTTGTGGTAAGCCATGTTCTAGGAAGTTGTAAGGGATTGAATCTCAGGATGTGCATTTACTGGGAAACAGGGTCTTTGATGATGTAATTTAGTGTAGGACTGTGAGATGAAATCAGCACATGGCATTCTTCTCTCGTCTCTCTGTGCTCTTCCCTCTTCTTACAGGAAGAGCGGACATTCCTGGTGGGTCAGACCTAAGTTTAAAGGCTGATTTTCCTCTACAAAGAGGAAAGGCTATTGAGGGACACAGAGAAGAATGCCATGTGATGATGAAGGCAAAGATCGGTTTAAAGCACTTATCTGCTAAGGGATATCTGGTAGTCCTGGCAACACCAGGGACTACATTTCGGACCAGATTGTCCCTCAGACCCTCCGCAAGAAACCAAGTGTCCACTCCTTAATTTTGGACTTCAGGTCTTCAAAATTGTGAGAGAATAAATTTCTTGTTGCTATTCATGAAATGTTTGTTTTAATCTGTTATAGCAACCTCAGAATTAATTTATTTCTCATAATAATTCATGAATAACTACCTATTATCACCCAATTTTATATGAGGAAAATAAGATTACAAGATGTTAATTTACACAGCTAAACGTGGAGACAGATGATAACATACAGGTTATCAGACATAGGCCACATTGCCTCCTAATCTGGGCTAATTTAGTAATTATAGGTATTCATAGGCATAAAGCTAGCTTGAACTGCTAGCATTGACAATTCAGAATGGTTGCTAAATCTTTCATTTCTAACTTGTACATACTGGAAAAGGATCACTAACTGTAGTTCCATACTTCAAAATTATGTGTATAAGCTTCTATATGAGAAACATTTTTATCACTATGATTTAAAACTTGTCACCATGATTTAGTGGGAGTTTACTACAGCACTTTTAGATTATACATATTTAGACATTGCTTTTTAAAGAGGACTGAAAGAATTTGAAAAACTAAAGCAAATGCTAAAAATCCTCTAGGCAGGAAGTATCAGAGGAGTGAAAGCTGGTTTTCATTGTTCAAATAATCATTCCACAATACTTCAACATTTCACAGTGGCATGTTACATGTGTTGTTTTATTTATGTATAGGAAAAGTACAAGGCAGTACAACTTATTTAGTAAATCCAGATTTTGATAGAACAAATATTTGAGAACAAAATCTTTATTATGATATGTACCTGTGTACAATTATAAATTAGTAAACTTTTTCTAAATCATCTAAAATCAACCTAAACTTATCTGAGTTTCCTTAAATCTTTATTTCAGTAATAACATATTTATATACAAATGGATCACTTCTTAATACCTCAGACTGCCGATTAATGTATGAGTCTTTTCTTGTGCTTTTTTGTATTTTAAATTTTATATTTCAGAAATTATTTTTGATAATTCCAGTTTTTACAATTGTTATGTCTTTTAATATCGGTTTAATATTTGGTATATGGTAAATATTTTTGTGTCTATGGTGATATAAATTTTACCTTGTACCTTGTCACCATTTAATGAATGAAAGTAACTTCATCCAACAAGGTGGTTATTTAAGTTTAGAGATCACTTAATATACTTGTATGTCTGCTTATACTTTCATTCATTAATGAATTTTTAATGACCCTTGAAAACTATCCATTATGCTCCCAAAGAACAGTATTCAATAGGTACTATGTAAACATATCATTTCTATAAAATTTTCTGTTCTCTCTTGTCTTTCAGTCCTTGGGACACATTTGTAATATAGGGAAGGGAGTTAGAATTGTATACCTTTATGTACTTACATTGTATATTGAAGAAATCTCCAACAGATTTTTTAGTGTCTTCTATCTATTATATAATGTAGTTATAGTGTCTTATAGTGTCTTCTATCTACTATATAATGTAGTTATTATACTACATTCAATGGGGTAAATATCAATTAAAACGTTATTAATGCTGTTCACCATGGACAATTGAACTTCAGTTATATTATTACTAAACAGTCCTGAAATATTGCTTTTAGTTTACTGAAATTATAAGCATATTTGGTAAAATGTATATGCCCCTTTGTATTCCATTTCAGTAGCATTAATTATCAAGGATGCTAATAATTTATATATATTAGTCAGTAAAGCTCATCTATAGATACACTTTGTTTTCTTTTTTTTTTATTAAATCATAGCTGTGTACATTAATGCAATTATGGGGTACAATGTGTTAGTTTTATATACAATTTGAAATACTTTCATCAAACTGGTTAACATAGCCTTCACTGCATTTTCTTAGTTATTATATTAAGATATTTATATTCTACACATAGTAGTTTAGACATGTACCATTGTAAAATGCACCATAGGTGTGGTCCTACCAATTACTCTCCCTCCACCCATTCTCCCCCTGCCTCTCTCCTCCCTCTCCTCTTTCCACTTCATCTTGAGTTATAGTTGGGTTATAGCTTTCACATGAAAGTGTGGGTGCTTATAAATTAGTTTCATAGTAGGGCTGAGTACATTGGATACTTTTTATTCCATTCTTGAGATACTTTGCTAAAAAGAATATGTTCCAGCTTCATCCATGTAAACATGAAAGAGGTAAAGTCCCCACCTTTTTTAAGGGTGCATAATATTCCATGCTGTACATATACCACAATTTATTAATCCATTCATGCGTTGATGGGCTCTTGGGCTTCTTCCATGACTTAGCAATTATGAATTTTGCTGAAATAAACATTCTGGTGCAAATATCTTTGTTATAAAGTGATTTTTGGTCCTCTGGATATATACCTAATAGAAGAATTGAAAGATTGAATGACCGGTCTATTTTTAGATCCCTAAGTGATCTCCAAACTTCTTTTCAAAAGGAACATACTAGTTTGCATTCCCACCAGCAGTGCAGAAGTGTTCCCTTTTCTCCACATCCAGGCCAACATCTCTGGTTTTGGGATTTTGTGATGTGGGCTAATCTTACTTGAGTTAGATGATATCTCAAAGTGGTTTTGATTTGTATTTCTCTGATTATTAAGGATGATGAGCATTTTTTTCATATGTCTGTAAGCCATGCACCTATCTTCTTCAGAGAAATTTCTCTTCAGATCCCTTGCCCACTCTGAGATGGGATCACTGATTCTTTTCTTGCTAATATGTTGAGTTTTCTTCTGGTTGTTAAACCTTTGTTGTTAAACCTGCAAATATCTTCTCCCATTCTGAGAGCTGTCTGCTTGTTTTACTTACTGTATTTTTGACTGTGCAGAAGCTTTTAAATATAATCAGATACCCATAATATATTTTTGGTGTTGCTTCAATTTCCTGTGGTGTCCTCCTCATAAAATATTCACCCAGGCCAATTTCTTCAAGAGTTTCCCCTGCACTTTTTTTCTAGTACTTTTGTAGTTTCATGTCTTAAGTTTAAATCTTTAATCCAGTGAGAGTCTGTTTTAGTTAAAGGTGAAAAGTGTGGGTCAAGTTTCAGTCTTCTGCAGGTCACCAGCCACTTCACCCAGCACCGTTAGTTAAATAGGGAATCTTTTCCTCACTGAATGTTTTTAATTGGCTTGTCAAGGATCAAATAATGGTAAGTAGCTAGATTCATCTCTTGGTTCTCTATTCTGTTCCATACATCTATCTCTCTGTTTTTGTGCCAGTACCATGCAGGTTTGATCACTATCAATTTATAGTATAGTCTGAGGTCTGGTAGTGTGAATCCTCCTGCTTTGTTTTTATTTCTAAGTAATGTCTGGGCTATTCAAGGTTTTTTCTGATTCCATATAAAATGAAGTATTATCACTTGAAGTAGAGCATCTGTGTCTTTTGAAGCAACCTCATCACTTTTATGCATTCTATAAGGCAAATATTAGTTTTCTTTGAATTGTCCTAGAGTTCTCTGAGAGAATGATCCATTTTTGTTCTCCACTTCTCTTCCTTTTTGAGTATCTGGGAGCATTCAAAAGTTTTGTCTTCAATGTCAGAAATCCTTTGTTCTGCCTGCTTCATTCTGTTACAGAGGGATTCTACTGTATTTTTCAGATCTTTGAGGACTACATATTCTTACCTCAGTGTGTCAAAATCTTTGGTAATTTTGTCTTTGAATTCATTGAATTTTTGAGACAACTTTTGAAATGTTCCTTTCTAATTTCTAATTCCAACTTTACCTCCATTCTGTTAATCTTATTTGCAATCCAAATTCTGAATTCGATTTCTGACATCTCAGCCATTTGTTTATGAATGGGATCTTCTGGTGTGTCTGCCTTGTCATTCTTTGGGGGGGGGGGTGTTGATCTACTCTGATTATTCATGTTGCCAGAGTTTTTCTACTGATTCCACCCCACGATTTTTTTTTTTTTCCACCATTTCACTAGATGAGCAGATAAGGTGAAATTAGACTAGGGGCTCCTGGAGTAGTGATTAATCAATCCTTTGCCCAAGAGATTGGACTGGTGACTACAGGTTTTCCCTACTACTTTGCAAAGGACCAGCACAGTACTACAGCCTGAGACACTGGGGATCTGGTTGGTGTGATGGGGCTAAATGACTCTGTCTTGCTTTCAGCTGGTCTCTGTCCAGCCCTAGTGAATCAGTAACTCTGGGTTGAAGGCTCAGCTGTGGAGAAATACAAGCAACTAAGACACCCCACGCCCACGGGCAATAACTTGTAAAGGAAAATCAAACCTTCCCACAACAACAGCATCAGGGTACCACCTTGGGTGGTCCTCGAGTGATTGGCCCAAAGAGTTCCAAATCAATTGTCCTAGTCAGCACCCAGTCTCAAGTGGAAAGTTCAAAAGGTCTCCAGCAACTCGATAGGAGAGGTCTGCTGGCAGCTGGAGTGTGACCGGCTCTGGTGCTCTGTGGAGTCAGAAGGGCTCACCCAGCAAATACATTAGTCTAGGAAGGTTGATGTCTCCTTCCCCACTTGCACGTCTGTCACACCCAATTGATACTGGAAGTTTGCTCTTCAGTAGGTCCTTGGTCTTGGGGATTTAAAGAATGAACCAATAGACCACAGATCAGTGGTAAGATAGGATTTTTATTAGAAGTTAGAAAGGAATACAGAAGAAGTAAAAAGCACCAGAACTTCTGGAAGGGGAAAAGAAGAACTCACTTGGGAGTCTCCATGTGGGCTTTTTAATCTACGGGTTTTAAGTCTAGGGGATTACACATGGCTGGCGGTTGGTAGTGCAAATGAATGAATGTAGTTCCTCCTTCACTAGGCTGAGATTATCAGGTCCTTTACAGTCTTTGTCCCTGAGAAGGGATTAGGGTGTGTGCTCCTACCCAAGGTGGAACCACACAAAAAACCATCATGGGCTGCTTCCTTCAGGATTTTATCAGAGCCCAGAGGGTGTGTCACAAAAAAGGCAGTCTGCTTTTGCCTGGAAATTGGGGTCTGACTACTGAGCTCACCTGGGCCTAGAGAATGGGAGGGCTCCCTGTCTAGCCCAGAATGGTGGAATCCTGTATCACAGTCACTGGTAACCCTGCAGGGCTGTGACCCAAGTCCCTCCAATAAGAAGATGCACCAGGGGTTTGCACCTGCCAAAGTCACTAGGAGATCTATGTCTCCTCAGCCAGGCTGCTGCACTCTGCCACCAGCTGGCAGGTGGAGCTAAAGCCTCACTACCTTGGATGCTTAATGGAAGCTGGGGAGTTTCACTCAGTTCCTGCCCTTCCCTGGGCTGATGCTCTGCCACGCCTGCTTTTGTCCCAGCTATGCTCCCCTGGAGGCCTGGTTGCATCTTGGGCTCACAAAAGCAGCAATTCTGACTTAGCCCTGCCCTGGGAGTATGCTGCCTCTGCATGCACGTGGGGATTCTATTCTATTCTCCATTTCCGCAGTGCCCTACCTGGGCAGGTACCACCTCAGGCATACCCTTTGCTCTCGAGGCCTGAATTTCTGCCCTGGTTCTGTTCCACCTGTGGTCACCACCTGAACAGAGGCCCAGCTCCCTTTGCTTGCTAAGAGAGGCAGGAACTGTTTCTCCAAAACATTGCCAGGGGTGTGAGCCTTATTGTTGCTGCTGCTATGCTGTGCTGCAGGGCACCATCTCTCCCTCTCCTGAATGGCTTCCTTGATCCACAGTCCCTGCTTTATACCCATGCCACAGATTTCAGCACAGACTTGTAACAGCCCAGGCCCTGTCCACACCTCTTGAGAAAATGCCCAAGAATCTGGACTCCATGTGGGACAGGCTTCCAGACCATGGGGTGAGAGTGAAGGGGAGTGCTGGGAGTTCAGAATTGCAGGTAGCATATATGTTCAGTTTTATGCCTGGCAGGAGAGTGCCATGGCACACTAGTGGGTCCTCTCTGGGTAATAAGTTCCAGTTTTTGAGGGTCTCCCCCATGGGATAAAATAGGAGGAGATCTGAACTCTGCCCACTTGCGAGTAGAAAGTATACTCTGAGCCATTTTCATGAGGGAAGGGATTCCCATCTGCTTGGCGATGGGTTTTGTACCTATTGTTTGGGGTTGGGGTTGCAGCTCACCTCAGCAAGGGTGATGTGCCTCTTCAATATTCTCTTTTGGCTCAGCTCCAAACCATCAGTTTACTTGCTAAACTTCTGTCCTTTAATTCTCCTTCTGGATATGACCCTCTGTGTAAAGCTGGCTCCAGTTGGCCATCTTGCCTCCTCCCTCTGATACACTTTGTTTTCAATACTATTTTTCATAGAATGCTTCTAAAACCTAGTGAATTGTGAAAATTACATTTGTAAAGATAAATAAAATTGTAACATGATAATTATGGTGCTAATAAAAGCATAGTCTAAGTTTCTGGAAAATGCTTTTATAAATGATGTTAGTAATTATAAACACACTATATTGGTAACCATGCTTGATCATCAGGACAGTAAGTGTGAACTGAGCTTTGAAGAATAGGAAGTAAATGCTAACAAGGGGAAGGCCTTGAATATAAAATTGAGAGTTTTGTTTTATTTTGAGATGCAATTGGAAGATACTTGTGGTTCTTCAGAATGGAAATTATGAAGCTATATTCTATCTGACAAGGAATTTATTTCTGGAAGCATCAGCAGAGTTTCACCATTTGAAATAAAAGAAAAAATTCCAGTAGTTTGGCTCCAAATAGTGATGGCTTAAGATGAAACTCTAATTGTAATAACAGAGCAAAAGAAAATTCCAAGAAATAGTATGATGAGGAGCAGGATTTTGTAATTACTCAAACATGGGGACAGAGAACACAGATACAAAAGAGACTTCAAAATAAATACAGACTGTTCTATGACAAAACAAGAGTGATCAACTATCTTTCTAATCACAATGTTTATGGAAGTCCACATTGCAGAGTTGACTACACAAACCAAAAATATAATTATCCATATACAAAAAAGATTTAATTTCTAAACAGCATCGTCTACTGTTCTGCATTATTTTAGTGAAGCAGAAGACAAAATATTTTTTTCTAAAAATTTTAAGTGAACTCTTTTGGCTGCTCTGTTACTTTGTGCCAACAATAGTCAGTGTACTGAAAGGCCATCACACCCAGGGAAATATTACTGATGGATTAGTGTCAGCCTGGGAGACATAACAAGTGATGTTTTGAAAGGGTCACCTTTGCATCCAGGGCTGCTTAAGTGTTTCTCCAATGACCTGGAAAATGAAGCAGAGAATAGGCTCATCAAATTTGTAGATGAGTGTAATCTTCTGGAGAATAAGGGCAGGACTACTCCTGGAAGATAAATTTATCATTCAAAATGAACTTGGCAAATTGGAAAGGCTGTGAGAAATGAGGAGAACCAGGTTCATAAAGGTCAAATTCAAGTTCATGCAAAGTCAAAGATTCAAAATCAAAGGACATACAACAATATCTCTATACTAATGGGGGAAAAGATGATCTGAAATAGTATTTGAAATATTCTTTTTAGCAATACCATGCCAAAAAGAGTGGGGAATGATACCTGTATTGCCAGCCTAGCACAGAAGAACTGAATTCACCACATTTTCTAACTTTCTGTGGATTTTTTTCAAGGGGCTTCAAAGCCTCACAAAAGATTATCTATTTAGCAGTACAGCAATAATCAGATATTTACTAAAAGGAATTCTCTGTGTTTCTTTATGCTTGTTTATGTAGCATTAAAATGTAGTTTTTAAAATGTAGCTATCAACTATAAATAAATCTTGGTCAAAAAATTAGTATTAAGCATTTGAGAACAATCACCCATGCTCACACAAAACAATTTCATGTGTTTTTTGAATAAATAAGAACATTTTTGAAAAAATGTTCTTAATTGCAGTGTTTCCATATTAAACCATGAAACATATACTCAAGAAATAATACCTAAGTAACAACTATGCATGGTATTCTGTTAGGTATTGGTATGCAGTGGTAAATAAACTATAGAATCTCTGACTTCATGGAGCTGGAGCCATTGAGCAGGAGTCACAGGTTTTTTGTAAAGGGCCAGAGAGTATAGTAAATACCTCAAGCTCTACTTGACCATGTGGTCTCTGTTCCAATGAACCAACTCTGCTGTTGTAGCACAAAACAGGGCATACACAATACAAAAACAAAGAGGGGTGGCTTTGTTCCCTTATAAGTTTGTCTATAAAACAGGCAGTGGTGCAAATTTGGCCCAATAGTATTAGCTTTCCAACCGCTTTTCTGGTGGATAAGATAGATACATCAAACTATAAAAACTTGTTATAGATACAAATAGAGGGTCATGTGGGAAAAGAGGTGGGCAAGAAGAAGATTTTAGAATGGGTAGTTTGGAAAGGTTTTATAGGGGAAGTGACATTTCAGATGAGACATGAAGAACGTCTCATGATTGGCTGACCTAATAGAAGCAAGGGTGATTTCGAGGGCTCTGGGGCAAAAGAGCCTTTGGCAGGTGGTGCCCTCGGAGGAAACCAGGCAGCTGCAGACCTCAGAGGGCCTAAAGTGCAAGGAGAGCTAAGTAAAGGGAATGAAATGATAACAGGGAAAAAGTCAGTACCATCCAGAGTATTACATTCCAAAGGAATGAAGCTGTTTTTAAAATAATTACAAGCACATAATAAGCTCGAGATTTTAAGACAGTGAAAAGTGCTACCAATAAAAATAAAAATAAAAAAAAAAGAAAGGAACAAGTTGATAGGATACTTGTTGATTTGGAGGGACAGGGTCTGTGAACAGGGGGGCCTTAGAACTGGATTGAAACAGGAGGACAGTCTTGAAAACACCTGATGGAAGAGAGTTCCAGATAGGAAAGAACAAATGCCACATGACAGAGATGGGAATAAACTTAGCATGACATGACGGGAGGCCAGAGCAATGGCTGGGGTGGTGGGAACATCTCATGGATGGTGGTGACATTAACTGTGAGGGACAAGATTGAGGAGCGGCAGAACTAGGAGGAAACGCCATTAGTTCTGCTCTGGTTGTGTTGAGTTTGGATTTTTTCTTAGGCATTTAAACCTGGTTTTTCTATAGGTGTTGGATACATGAATCCATGGCTTAGAACTAAAAAAAGGTTGGTTAGGGATGGAAGGACAAATCTGGGAGAAAGACATTAACTCACAGAAAGTCACTGTGCCTGGGTATGGTTGATTATGATCAGGCCTAAAATGTTAGAGAGGTAAGTAGGCTCACCTAATGCAAGGCCTCGCATGCTGTGTTAGACAGGTTGCATTTTATCTCAAATGTGCTAAGAAGGCATTGCGTGGTTTTTAAACAGAGAAGTGACATTATTTATTTTGCAGTTGATTCTATTTATTGGTGGAGAATTTGTCTACCCATAACCCCCAAATCAATACTGGCATTTTAATGGTCATTCTCAGACATTCACAGACAGGGAAGCTTTTAATCCACAGATATGTACATGTTCCCAGCTAAGATAGAAAAATTTGATGCTCTGCCCTCTTATCTCAGCTCTCATATTGTGCTAGTTTCCTTTTGGTGGTCTACTCTGGTCTACCTTGTTCTCATTCTTAGGACTTTTGTTGCTGACTTTGCTGTTAGAATGGCCTCCAGACACAGTGCTGAAGTACCACCCTGTGTTCTCAGGCACAAGGGGCTGTGAGACTTAAGGGACAAACAAGCACGGTTTACAGTGCAGTTGGTCCGGAGGTCAGTGCTAATGAATCAGCCACGTATACTAAATGAGGAGTCTTTGAACATAAATACACTTAAGACACAATTATGTATGAATAGGTTGATGCAAATTTTGTGAAAAGAAGATTGCAGGACCCTATCTTTGCCCTTGCCCTAGGATCAATGGTACCTTCTTCATTCATTCAGTGCTTGCAGTAATTTCCTAGAACATAACTACCTCAAATAATAAGGATTGACTGAATGTCTTAAAAAATCTACATTGAATTACATAATGAAACTGCTGGATTCATCATAAGGAAGCTTTTCCTGTAGTTGTATAAAAACATTGGCAGGACTTCTTCAGGGAACAAAAAAGAAAAGCAATTCATTTTTCAATTGGCTATGTTTAAAATAAAAAAAGTCAACCAGTAACTGAGAAATTTAGCCCACAGATTATATATAGTAGTTGGTTTATTTTATCTGTCATTAGGTAAAATGTAAAGTGAAGTTTCACTTGGCTTTTTCTGTCTGGCCTTGAAATCAACAAATACAATTAGGTGTGTACTAAAGCCAAGTGCTTAGTGCAGGGCATGACCAATACTCTGTGCTCCAGTAAGTGTTGTTGCTGCTGCTGTTTCCAGTGCCCTGTCAAATGCCTGATGTCTGAGACTGTGTCCCCCAAAGGAAAACGGTGCAACACCAAGCAGATGAACTAGGTTATGTTCCCTTAAGGTAGGTGTGACCCCAAACGGTTTCTACTGGTGCCTGTTGTGTCAGCCAGCAAGCCCATACTGTTGGTAGCCCCTGCTCGGTACAATGCATTCTATGCTCATGCTACCCAGAGATGTTTTGTAAGTGAAAACATAAAATCTGGAGTTAGTGGTGGAGCAACTGGAGTAGCAGTTAGACCTGGAATCAGTTTGGCAAGGAGCAAAGGGATTAGGAAGTATTCTAGGTCAATGTTTTACATAGGAATTGAGTAGGTGGTGACTGTTCTATGGTCCAAAGAGGTGTTGGTTATAAAAGCTGGGAAAGTGGAAAGTTGTCTGTGTTGTTAGAGTCGGGTATTGGGAGTGATGGAACAAGAGGAGCGTATTTATAACGGCCCCCTGGGAGAAAGAGGGAACAGGCACGCTGCAGCATGGCAGGTGCGGAGAATAAGGAATCACAAACTGTAAAGAGAAATGGTTTTTAAACGGGAAAAATACAGTGGTGTAGAAATATAATGAAAACAGAAAAGACAAATACATATAAATATAAAATGTGGGTTTCATTCTCAACTTTCTTTCTTCAGTTCTCTCCCTTCCCTGCCATCCTCTACTTCTCTTTCATGATCTCAGTTATTTTATAACCTTATTCTTCAAAACTTAAGCTCATAGGTATCTACCCCATCTTCCCTGCTCACCTCCTAGGTTCTTCCTTCTGAATATCTTACTTTGTCACCCGTTGGCCTGAACCACGTCAGTCTTCACTTTGTCACTGATCTCTCTGAACTCCTGCCCCAACACAGTTTTTAAAAGCAAATAAAGAATTCTCTCTCTTTCTCTTTTTTGTTTTACTTTTCTTCTTCAGTCTCCACATTTATTTGTGGAATCGGGCGAGTCTCCCTCCCTGCTGTCTCTCTGGAATTCGGTTTTGAGTTTCAGTAAGTTCTCCTCCTCTCTTCTCACCTACCTTAGCTTTCTTTGTCTTTCTCTGATTTTTCTTTCTTGTTTCTTTCCTTGTTTCAATCAATTATAATAAAATATTATTTTAATTCTTATTTTCACTTCTCTTCTAAATTTTAAGTGAGTTTTTTGTTCTCTTTAAAAAAAGATCACTGTAAATTTTCTTCTTTGCTAAATGAAGGACTTATTCTAGTGTGATCTGACTCCTGCCCACCATTCTTGCTGCATCTAAGACCACTCTCCCCTAATCTGCAGCCAACTCAGAGACTTGTTTTTTTTTTTTTTTATTAGAGAAGGAATCTCATTTTGTCACCCTCGGTAGAGTGCCGTGACGTCACAGCTCACAGCAACCTCCAGCTCTTGGGCTTAGGCGATTCTCTTGCCTCAGCCTCCTGAGTAGCTGGGACCACAGGTGCCCGCCACAATGCCTATTTTTTGTTGCAGTTTGGCCAGGGCCGGGCTCGAACCCGCCACCCTCAGTATATGGGGCCGGCGCCCTACTCACTGAGCCACAGGCGCCACCCTCAGAGACTTGTTTTAGTCCCTCCCTAGAAGGGGCTCTTGCTAGTTTCAAGGTTATCCATTCACAATGTCTTTCCTTTGGAATATGCTGTCTTGCTCTTCGTTACTCCTAACAATAACCCACCTTAGATGTTATTTCCTCAGATAGCTCCTCCCAGACTAGGTCAATCTACAAATACCTATTTTATTGAGGACTTACTATGCAGTGAATTTGTCCTCGTCATTGGGAATACAGCAATGAGTAAAGGAAAACAAAACCTCTGCTCTCATGGGGTTTCTAACACTAATAGAGCTATCAAACTTGTGTTTTGGAAGGCAGGTAATGAAATTAGGGGTAACTTCCTGTTATATTAAATGGTCAGAGTCCTAGAGAAAACAAGGAAGGCAAGGGTAAAGAGGACAGGGATTGGTGTGGGGGAGGTTGAGAGTTTTGAAATGTCATTCAGGGAAGGGCTCTCTGGGAAAATAGTATTTCACCAAAGTCCTAAAGGATGTGAAGGAATGAGCCAGGTGGAAATCTGAGGAAGAGTCAAGGAGACTGAAGGAAGGTGAAATCCAGAGGCGCTGCTGAAGAAATCCAGATAGCTGAGCCAGGGCAAATGCAGCAGGAGATGAGGTGGGGGGGGGGGGGGTAACCAGGCATTGACCTGGGATGGCCTTTGGCTCTTACCATGGAGGCAAGGAGCTATAGAGGTATTAAGCGGAGGAGAGGCATGCACTCAATTGCATTTGAACCACATTATACTGGCAGTGAGCTGGGCTGAGACTACACTGAAGGGGGCAAGTTGGAATCTAAGGGGACATTGCTCATGCTCACTCTATTGTTATGCCATGTATTCAATGTTATACTCATTTCCTTAGCATTCTCTCCCTCATTCCTTGGAATATGTGTCTCATGAGGACCAGAACAAAGTCTCTCTGCTGACAGCATCTGTAGTCAACAGGTGGGAGCCAAAACGAATGCCTGGGCATCTAGTAGGTACTGAAGAAGTAATTGTTGAAAATATGAAACAATCCAATGATGTACTATCTCTACCTTAGAAACGAGAGAAGCTAAATATTAATAGTTTGCCCAAGTAAAGTGGGCTAGTGGGATAAATTGTTTTTTCCCTCAATTTCTAAGGTAAATTCAGTATTTAATAAATTCAGTATTCAGTTCCTACTTTATATTTTTTCTTTAAAAGTATGACTATTAGTTATAAATTAAGAGAACAAATTTAAATTCAAATAACTCCTTTTGATTTTCCTTTTACCTACTGCATGTAGTAATTTAAAGCTACATTTCCCAATAAAATGTGCTTATATATAAGCATAATTTGCCATTATGCTTGTATAACGGATATAGAATTTTAAAAAAGCAAGCTTCCTATTTCCTTCAACAATTGTGGGTTTTTGTTGATAGAAACACAAAGATCTCTAGGGATTTGAATATTTATAGTATATCTTAGACTTACTGAAGGTAGAATAGAATCACATTTCCAGGAGGTTACCTAATATTATAAAAGGCTCTTGCTAAATCTCAAGTGATCTGTGGTAACATTTTATGGCTCTATGGCTCTGTACATGTGAGTGTATACAAACACATGTGAGTGTATTCAAAAGTGAACTTTGGTGGACAATACATCATTAGTATATGTTTCTCATTCAAACAAAAAAGAGTTATTATATTTTCCCAATGATCTTCAAAATGCAAACTTAAGATTTTTGTTTTGTTATTTTAAAAGCAAAACACTATGAAAACTAAGCTGCATGAATCTCAGAGTTTGTTTTTATTAAAAGCAAATTTTAAATACAAAACCTTTCAATGATATGTTTATCTGTCTAAAACAAGCAAAACATCAATGAAGTATTCCCTTAAATGGAAAAATTAGGAGGAGATGGATAAGAAGAATTCCAAGAAATACACTCTTAGAATGTGGAACCTCCTAACAATGACCTAATCTGATCTATAATAGTCGTGTATTCCTACATTTCACCTATGTGCTCGTAAGGAGAAAATAGTCAATAGGAATGATGGCAAGAAATGCTTTCCAGCAACATCAAAGATTTCTTATGCAGAGTCTTGAAAACTACAACAAATACTAGCTGACCTTAAAGAAATTAGCCTTTGTGATGAATCTGCCTTGTGAGCAATGAAATAGTTCAGTTTTACCATGACATTTCTCTAATTTAGAACATGTTAGTTATTAGTCAGATACACAATTCGGTGAAGTAATATGCAGTGTTGAAGGGTTGCTTATAAATTCTGGTCTCTTTCTATCTCCTGTTCAAGAACATATTAGAAATTGTAAATAAAATTACAAAAGTATATAAATTCCTCTTTAGAAAATCTTATTTTCTCCCTGCAACATGCTGAACCTCTATAATACAGGAAGACCACAAAGTTCATGTGCAATTTAAAATTATACACAAACTGTATATCACCACCCTGTACATCACCCTGTATATCACCTTGTCGATTTTACTAATTAAACTAATTATCAAAGGAATTAATAAACTAACCCAGATGTTTATCATTTTAATGACAATACTTCCAGATAGCTAATTGCATTTTAAATTCAATTTATATTTTCTCTGAATATCACTTCTAGGTTTATTTTAAAGTTTGTGAAGTGGGCATTTCAGAATCTTAGATGTTATATAAACTTTATTAAAAATTAGAACAAATGAATTATACAGTAGGATTACACTTAGAAAGATATTTGCT
Organism: Loris lydekkerianus; assembly: GCA_963574355.1. Lineage (NCBI taxonomy): Eukaryota > Metazoa > Chordata > Mammalia > Primates > Lorisidae > Loris > Loris lydekkerianus. Next base: position 31,443 of record CAUYPK010004864.1, read on the forward strand.
CAAAGAAACTCCTTGGAGGATAGTTGTAGCCTTAAAGAGCCTTTATCTGCTGCTTCTGTAGTTTCCACTAATTAAATACTCCATCAGTGCTGTGGGCACACCAGCGTTTTTATAGTTTCTGATATGCAGGATCTGGCATCTGCTTCTGTCTTAGTTCTGTTTATTTCTTCTGCATGCCTTGCCACTTAGGAAGAAAAATGTACATTATGAAAAATATTCTTTTGTATTCTTGAGAGGCCCAGAGAAAGCAGAAAGAATGTGGGATGGCCTATAGCATATTGTTTGTGGCAGTGTCCAACAAGCAACATTTTGTATGTCTGCAGATGGTGCAAGTCTCGCTTTAATTTACCCCTTGGGACATCAATCCACCAGTGTTGCCAAAATACAGTCTTCTAAGTTCAGAGATGATAGAGTCTGAGGACAGCACACTTCCAAGCTTTTCAGCTTATATGTGGCTTAATTTTTCTTCATATTTTACACATACTCATATTAAAATATATGTAAATAGCATTTGTAACTTTATTTTGTGCATAAGCCTGAACTCTGATATGGTAAGTAAATGTCTGTTTACTTTATGGTGATAGCACTATGTCTTTACTACTTTGGTATATTTTTCCTTTGTTTATAGTGCAACCCAATACACATGACATCTGTTAGATGTTTGAACTTTTTAAAACACAGGTACACATTTCTTTTTCTAACTCAGATCCTTCTTATACACAGTGAAATATAGACTGTCCAAACACATTGTAATCTCCCATCAGAACTATTGCTTTCCCTGGATCTGATTCAGGGGTTTTTGGCCCAAGCATAGAAAGGTGTCTGCTGATTTTACAAGCCAAACCTGACATATGTTTTTTTTATTCTCTTTTTTCTCCCCCTCTATTCCAGAACTCTAGAATGGAGTAAAGAAAATTGTTCATATTTAGGTCAAACCAATTCCCTGGGGAATAGCAAATGTGTTCACTAACTCTTTATTACACTTGATGCTCTTGGCTCCATATCAAGGCTTTATATTTTGTTTTTCTAGATCAGAGCATTACTTATTTCTACAAGTATACCACATCCTTGTCTTTAGTTTCCTATCTTGAATGATTGTGAACAGAGGAGCAGCCTACATCAACATACCTTCCATTAAGATACAAACTATGTACATTTTTTTTTCTTTCATTTCCCTATAATCAAAAGGAAGTGACAGCAAAACATCCATGAATGTGACATTTTTTTCCATAATGTCTTTAGTTTACCTCTGTATTCACTTTGAATCACATTCTCCCTACCAGTCACTTCTTATTAAAAGCCTAAAGATGCTAGAGGAAAGAAATTTGTTCTTATTCATAACACATTTAGCTTCTCAGCCCAAATATAATACTTTCAAAAAATTTTAATTCAAATATATTGGATGTAATTTTATTGCATATTTACCAGAAGTCATTCACATAACTTAACTTAGAGCAAATAATAGTATTTAAACGTAGCCACATCTGGAGACTGGGTAATGACAAATGCAATATTCTTTGCCTCACAGACAATTACAGCCTACAAATAGGTTATCTAGGCACTCCCCAGTAATGTCCATAATTCGTTTCTGAAAATCAGAGGCTCTGTTGAAAATGTTTACTGGAAGTCCATTTCACATTATTTCAATGGGAGAAATTACATGAATCTCTAACCTTCAATCAATTCTCTAAAATGACTATTGTAAGTAATAAACTATTATGTGAGAATGTGATGTGTTTTAAAACATTATGGCTAACTTCAGGTATGAAGGAAGAAAAATAATATAAAAAGTGAGTATATTTGAAGATTGTCTACCACAATAGATAAAATCCACATTGCCACCTGTGCTTTAAAATAAAGCTTTTTATTCTAACAATACCAAACTCATGTTTTAAACATTACCAAGCTCGTGTTTTAAAATATTAGTTTCTGGTTAATAATACAATGATATGTGTTGCTTTAAAAAAAAGTAAATGGAGTACACTGTGCCATTTGCACTCCTTACCATAAGCCTTCATCCATGATATGGCATATTAAGTACAATATAAGAAATAAACATTTTTTTTAAAAAAAAAATGTGGTTAAATAAGATATAACATAGTTATAAAAAGTATACAATTAAAAAGAAATTGGGATGATTGTTCTAGTTATCTTTTATTGCCTAATGAGTGACTTGAAACAGATATATTATTGTTGTTTACAATCCTGTAGATTGACTGAATTTATCTGGATAGTTGTAGCTTAGGGATTCTAGTGTGACTGAACTCATGTGGAGCTGACATTGCAGTTATCGAAAAGTGAAAATAGACTAGATGTCCAAGGTTGTTCATACACATAGTTGGCAGCACTGGCTGCTGGCCAGGAGCTGGAGATGTTTAGAAAGCACCTGTTCTCTCCTGGTCCTTCATATACAAAACATTTCAGAAACAAGCATTCTAAAAGGTACAGAATAATGGCATCAAGCTTCTTAGGTAGCCTCAGAAGTCCCACAGTATGATTTCTGTTCCATTCTCTTAGTAACAAATGAATTCCTAAGACCAGCTAAGATTCAAGGAGAAGGGGATTAGACGCTACACCTGGGTGTCAGGTACAGAATGCATACACAGGTAGCAAAATAATTTAAATAGTATATTTGAAGATTGTCTATCACAGAAGATGGCAAACAACAACTTCCAGCCAAAATCCATCTTACCACCGGTGTTTTAAAATACAGCCTTATTCTAAACAGTACCATACCCATTCTTTCACATATTGGCTATGGGTGCCCTTGCCATACAAGGGTAGGGCTGAGTAACTGGGGCAGCAAATGTGTTTCTTACAAAGTCTAATGTACTTATACTCGAACAGAGGTTGCTGAACCCTTCTTCAGCAGCAACTTCCTGGAATAAACTGTTACCTAGCTGGGATAGAGACTTGCAACCATGAACAAAGTTCAGAAATAAGGTGGGAAAGAGAAGTAGAACAGTAATTGCCATGGGGTGCGGAAATTATGGTAGCGATGAGTCAGTTGACAGAAGGATAATTTTAAGTAAACTATTAGACTCAGATTTTCCAATTTTTTTGGTGTTTCTATTGCCATCCCTGAACCAATGGTCTTGAAACATTTTTAGTAGGTTTAGCAGAGTCTTTTGAATTTTAAAATTAATGCAAAATGGAAGTTGGCTTACACTCCTGTATTTTGTGTTTAGAATTCTTTGAAATTATCCATTCCGGGACAACGCTTATTTTGGCATAGCCCACACATCTTTAAGCTGCTGGTGTCAAAGATTTTGCTCTCTCAGGTTTTCAGCTCTGTGGTCTCCTTCAGACTGGGACTGCCATTTCTTTGAATGAAATCTAAAAGCTCTTTAAAGTCTCTTTTAGTGACCTTTCAAGGCCAGTTACCATTGCAAGAGCAACAATTTTCCCTTTGCCACTGATCACCTTTCCAATGCTTTTGAATTGGCCCCAAACTGCAAGATGTTTTTCTTTCATAGGAAGTTCCATAAGTTTTCTTCTACAAGTTCATCATTTGTAGAGGAACTCTTTTTTCTTGCCTCATCAATAGTATTTAAAGCCTTTTAGGGTATTAGCATTTTTTCAAAGGCCTTTCAGTGAACCTTTTTAGCTATCAATCACACTATAGGCTACATATTGATTGTATAAGGCAAATGTGCCTTAAAAGATGCAATAAGCTACCAGTTTGAGAGTTGAATGAGTTAGATCCTGTTAAGGAGGAGGAAAACTATGTATATATTGTCACTATATCTATCTATCTCTATCTATCTATCTATCTATCTATCTATCTATCTATCTATCTATCTATCTATCTATCTATCTGTCTATCTATGTTACAATACAGTGTGGATGTCCAGAAACATCATTAATAGTGTAGAAAGCCTTCTTTGTAAGATTTTATTTGCCTATATTCTTCCCCAGGAAGCACAATGATTAGAATTGAGTGGAATCCACAAAATCCTTCTCAACCACTGTTGATGTTGAAACTTCAGAAAGCTGGTAATTTTCTTTTGAGCCTTTCTTGAGGGCAAGGAGGTTTACAGAATGATCTTTAGGAAGGGTCTGAAATTAACTCCCAGCAATGAGGTTGGTCTCTCCAGGAGGTTTTATGATCATATGGTTTCTTCTCCTACTATAAGATAAATGGTAAGAAAGACATGCACTTCCAAAACAAAAATGATTAAAGAATTTTTGTTTTGTTTTGTTTGTTGTGTTGTTTTTCACATCAAACAATTTCTTAATGGTGTAGTCTCTTTCATCTATCATCCATCATCCATCCATCTATCTATCTATCTATCTATCTATCTATCTATCTATCTATCTGTCTATCTATCTATCTATGTCTCTATCATGTCTCTCTCTCTATCAGAAATTAAATGGGAATGTGGTATTCACCTCACTGTTGGCTATAGCTGTTTTTTTTTGTTTGTTTGTTTTGTTTGTTTGTTTTCTGTTTTTCTCAATTAGGAGTATGGCTTAAATATATAGCAAAATCCAGGGTTTGCTCTTTAGTTAATTCATCCTTTACCAAGACCTTCATCTTTAGCTTCTAAAATATGTCCTTCACTTTCTCCTAGATCAACATAATGCAGTGACTTTGGCTTAACATCCACTTAGTTTATCTTAAGCTTTCCTAATATAGAATGGTAAACATATTTGTTCCTCTACACATACTATTACAACATTCCTGTCTATTTTCTTATGTAATTTTTTTGCTGCTTATTATGATAGCACATGAGGTGGTGATTAAAGAGTGTGGTATTCACATGATATCTCTGGTGGATTGTTCATTGTTAAAACATTATTAGCTTCATTTTCTCTTCTATTATAAGCATTCTTCCCACATTCCTTTCTTATTTTCACATGCTTTTCTTCAAGAATTTCTCAATTTTTGAAGACATTTTAAAACATGAGGCAAACATGAAGACTAAGTAGAAGTAGACGTTGTGCGAATAAGTTCAAGACATTGACAGTGAGAGAACCATAACACTGAGAATGATCCTGGGATGACCCTCTCAGTGCTAGCAACATTTGTTACTTATATTTCCTTTCTCGGCACTCAAAATACTATTGAAAACTCATGTTTCTATTATTTTACAATTAGATTTAGAATGCAACGTAATACTTTCCTTTTACATAATTTTTAAAAATCTTTAAAGCTTGGAGTTTTGTATTTATATACCTACACACACACACACACACACACACACACACACACACACACATATATATATATATACACATTATATAAAATCCCAAACATAACACATGCATATTATATACACATACATGTACATATATATATAAAACTCCAAACTTAAAGTATATATATCCAACTTTTAAAAATTATAATATGTATATACATGGATATAAATAAATTTTTATTTACTAGACATAAAATGAAAAACCTATCACTAAAATATATTCCAAGGAACTTTGAGATTAAAAACTAGGTGATAGATTATCAAAACTAAAATTATGATAATCTATATTGTCATAAGCTTGTGAAAGTTTTGATAGAATTTACTACATATATCCCTATCTAGTTTTTGTTGATAGGGGAACTTTCTATGAAAAATAACAAATAATAATTTATACAATTCAATGTAACTTTTTCACATTATTAGATACATAGCACTGCTTCACTCATTAAAATAATCTTGAAAATACATATTTTTTATACATCAAAAGAAAAGCATATGCCAAAATATTACCTAATTATGTCTGTTAAATCAGAGACTGAAAGTCGAAATTTTCAGAGTACTTTTCTTGTTTTTTTTTTTTCATTACTTCCATAATCTTTTTAAATTTTTTAAATTTTTAAATTTTTAAAAATTATTTTATTTTATTTATTTTATTTAGTTTTTACTTGCTACTATCTCCTAATTTTTCTTGTCTTTGTCAGTCAAGCATTTTAAGAAAAGCTGTGGTAAAAACCACTAGCTATCCAATAAATTCCACTTTTTTCCTTCTATGTAATAGGATTAGACTCAGGCATATGAAGGAACTCCCTTCTCCAACCTCCTTAATGTTAGAAATGGTCATATTGTTAAGTTCCTCCAGTGGCACAAAAGCCAGGCTTCTGATAAGGGCATAGGTACCTCCCCTGTTATGACTTTCTCCATTGGCTGACTGGAGGTGGTAATATCCTAGAGAAAGGAAGAGCCAGAAATTTCTTATTTTGTCACATGAAAGAATTGCTTGCCAACAAGAAATGTCCATTTTGGATCATTGCATGAATGACAAAGAACATTCTGGGGTCTGGTGGCTACTTAGGGCAGTTCACTCTACCCTAAGTATTATAGAAGCAATCTAACACATTGAAATCTTTGTGCAAAAATTTGTAAATATTTTGCTTTTTTATTGAGAAAGTAAGAATTAATAAATTTAAACATTTAAATAATTAAGAATATATACACAAGAAAAAAGAATCCCTATTTTCAATGATACTGGAGAACTGGTTAACCACATGTAGAAGACTGAAGCTGAACCCACACTTGTCACCACCAACAAAAATTAACTACTGCTAGGTAAAAGATTTAAATTTAAGACACAAAATGATAAAAATTCCAGAAGAAAGTATGGGACAAACTCGTGATACTGTTGGCCTGGGAAACTAATTTATGAAAAAGACCCCCTTGGCAATTGCAGCAACATCAAAAATAAATAAATGGGACATGATCAAGCTAGAAAGTTTCTACACAGTTAAGGGTACGACAACTAAAGCAAACAGACAGCCTTCAGAATGGGAGAAGATATTTTCATGAATCTGACAAAGGACTAATAACTAGAATCTATAGACAAGTTAATTTAACCAACAAGAAAAGAACAAACAATCCCATTTATTTGTGGGCAAGAGACATATAAAAGAAACATGTAAAAGAAACTTCTCTGAAGAAGATAGACAAGTGGCCAACAAACACATGAAAAAATATTCATCATCCCTAATTGTTGGAGAAATGTGAATCAAAACCACCCTGAGATATCACCTAACCGCAGTAAGAATGGCCCATATTACAAAATTCCAAAGCTGCAGATGCTGGCATGGGTGTGGAGAGAAATGGACATTTTTACATTGTTGGTGGGATTGCAAACTAAGAACAGCCTTTATGGAAAGAAGTACAGAGAATCCTAAAAGAGCTAAAAGCAGACTTTCCATTTGATCCTGCAATCCCATTACTAGATATCTACCCAGAAGAAAAAAAAAAATCATTTATCACAAGGACATTTGCATTAAACTGTTCATTGCAGCTTAATTTACAAGTGTCAAAATGTGGAAGCAACCCAAGTGCCCATCGACTCATGAATGGATTAATAATCCATGGTATATATATATTCCATAGAATACTATTTAGCCATAAAAAGATGGAGACTTTACATCTTTTGTATTTACCTGGATGAAATTGAAGTACATTCTTTTTAGTAAAGTATCACAAGAATAAAAAATCAAGTATCCAATGTACTCATTACTAATATAAAACCAATAGAAAAACAGCTACCTGTTCACAGGAGAACAAAACACAAGTATATGCAAGTGGGGTGTAGGTGGGGGAGGGAGAAGGAGTAGTGGAGGAGGGATGAGGTTGGTAAATCCTTACCTAATGTGCCCAAAGTAAGGGTATAACAGCAATGCCCCTGGATGAAAGGCTCAACTACAATTTCAGCTATACTTAAGAAATGCAAACAATAAACCTAATCATTTGTACCCTCATATTAATCTGAAATTGAAACATAAAGAATTAAGAATGTAGAATTCTAATTTGTTTATAACCTCCAAATATGCTGTTTGACATATATAGATATATTTTTGGCCTCATACTTGAGAATCTTAAGCATAAAATATGGTGGCTAATTGTGTCATTACCTTTTATTTTATACTTCCTTTGTGTTTTTGTGTTTATAGATTCTCCCACACAAACTATGAAACTCTTCAGGGCTATGCCATGTATGTTTTATAAATGGGCTTGTTCACCTGGCATATACGAGGCATATGGTAGGTTCATAACAGATGCTATAAATTGAATTAAGAATATTCTTCCATACTACTGTTACTCCCTTCCATTCCTTGCCTATAAAGATATTTGGTGGAAAAAAAAATAATGACAATGACATTTATCTCAGGAATTACAGTAAAAATGAACAATATTTCTATTTTTTCCTTTTTATCATCGTGGTAATGAAGATGCTATTTTTAAAAAATGCTCATTGTGACACTAGTGTTTTGGGGGAGTTGCTTTGAGATATTTCAGACTATTTTCGTCCTTTGGCAGTAAAATCAAAAGGTGCAAAAATACTAACTGTGATTCTCAATTGTCACACAGTGTTATTTAAAATTATTTCACAATGGCTAATCATCATAGATTTGAAGCAAAATAAATTGTAAACAATACTATATCACTACAAAATTATTAATTTCTGATATTCTTGGCATAATATCTCAAAAATACAATATTGTGAGAATATTGGAATATTGTAGCTACAAATTTAATAGATCTAACAAATGATTTATATCCTGAGGTATTCAAAACTTTCTCCCCACCCCTCTGGTACATATTGGAAGAATAAGAGTTGCCTTGCACCACACAATAAAGACATAAACACCAACGGAAGCTAATAAGAAAGGGAAAAAAAAAAAATTCTGTGCCTTCTTTCCAAGACCTGCAAGTTGGACATGCCTAGACACTAGTTTTCATTCTAAACATAGACAGTACAAATGGGCAAATAGGCCAGCATAGCTTTAAATGGTTATATAAATGGTTATATAAATGAAAATGCATCTGATCTGTAAATAACCCCATTTAATTACGTAATTTAAAATAGTGATATTTTCTCAATCTCTGAAGTACTCTGGAGTACAATGTTGTTCTTTGATAGTTATTGTATTTTTTTATAAAGTACTTCACCACTAGTAATAATAACTAACTAACTAAATAATAACTAAACAAAATCCATATTTGTTGTCACTTTTTATGGTTAAACCACTAATAGAATCAGCACAATTTGAAAAATAAAATGAATAATATATACTTTTTCCAAAAGTACTGATTTCATTAGTGGTTTACAGCATCTTGTTTTTCTTAATTTGTTTTAAGACTACAATTAGAAACATGCTTATATTAAAACACTGCCCAATGTATTGTGTAACTACAAATAAACATACAATAATTCTTTTAAGTTCTTTCCTTAACACCACACTCTGCATTTGATTATTATTGATGTTAATTACTTGTATGGGCATAGTCACCGATAGCAAAATTGTTATTTTGCTAAGTTATTTTCAATGTCAGTTTTGTCATACTGTTGAGTCAAATGGCAAAACATGTATAGTAATGTCTTTAAAAAATCAACAAAATTTAAAAACGACAAGGAGCAATTAGACAATTTGTCAAATACTCAGATACCAATATTCTTTTGTGTAATCCATCTCCCTCTTTTACTAGAAAACTTATTTAGGAGTAGGAACATTAATCCTTTTTTTTATTTCAAAATATTTAGGTGGGCATAAATGTTTTTCACAATTGCAAAGATGTGGAATCAACTCAAGTACCTATTAATTCATAAGTGAATTAATAAAATGTGGTATAGGGATGTGATGGAGTACCAGTCAACTCTAAAAAACATAAATTAATATCTTTTGCAACATTAGTTTTTTGAAGCACTTCTCATCTCTTGTGGTCCATGTGAACATTTTCTAGTACCATGGTTGACACCATGGTACTAGAGAGCTTTCATTGGAAATTGACATTGCTCTCCTGTTTACCCTGACACAACCCGCATGTATATGATTAGGATGCAGCAGAAGGTAATACATTATCAACTTAAATTTACTCAGTTAAAAAGTTATACACAATGAGATAAAAAAATGTTGAATGATGTGACAGTTGGTTTACCTTTTGCTTTCTACAAAATAGTGTGCTGTAAAAACAGACTAGGCAGATAAGGTTTCTTTTATATTTGAGATAATGCCTTATATTAGAGCTATTAAAATACTAAGAATTTATTATAAAAGTTTTATATTAGCTCTGGAAAATAAAATTCATTTTTCAAATGATATAAATGAGAGTTTTGTATTCTCTTTGTATAATAAAGATGTGGAAATTCACTGTAAGTGGTTAGAATCATTGAGTTGCCACTTGTATACTGATGGCTTAAAATACAGCAGGTAACAGCTCCTCTAAAAATTGCCTTTCGTGCAGGTTTAACGGATTTCAATTCTCCAAAATTATTTCATCCTTTTCTAAGTATAAAACTTACAACTTAGTATGAGCAATATTGAGAAAGAAAATCTAAGCAGGAAAAAAAACTAAATCTCTTTTGATACAGTAGAACCCTTGTAAGTTGAGTACCCAAGAGACTTCAACAAACTGGTCAACATACAGAAGTGGTCAACATAAGGAACAAGGGTCTACTAGACTGATACAATGTGGCGCATGTCTGTTCTATGAAAATTAAGTCCCTTTAAGGAAGTGGGCAATGTAGGGAGGTCAACTATGGTGGGCAATGTAGGGAGGTCAACTATGGTGAGTCTACAGTACATAAAATGTAATTATGCACCTATTTCAATCATAGCTAGCATCTATTAATATGATTATTTAATTTTTTACAATAGATTTTTAAATGCTTTTCTTATCTTTTCAAACACCAAGGACACCCCAAATGAGTTACACTGCTTATATGAATGTAGACTGTTTATAGAGGATGGTGTTTCCAACATGGGCAAAATAATGTATTTCTGTTTGATCCAGAACTTTTACCCATAAGAATTAATATAAAGGAACTAAGTGAGCAAACTAAGTGATTGAGATTTAAAGGATTAGCTATAAGGATTTCATCACAGTGTTACCTATGATAGGAAAACATTTTACAAAACCCTAAATGTAAATAGTGGTTAAATAATCAATGAAGTATTATTTGGTCACCAAAATAATAGTGCACATATCTATTTCTATGGAAAAATTTTCATGTAGCATCAAGTAAATTTGATGTTATAAAGTAATGTGAAGTATAATCTTACTTTTCCTAAAATACAAATGCATAAGGAATTTCTGAAAAACAATATGCAACCTGTTAAAAAAATGAACAGACATTTAATACTAGAGATAAAACCTCTGTTTTAAAGATTGCAAGATATTGCATATTTGGTTCACCTTTTTTCCTGAAAAGAATTCTTTCTACAACAGGTGCTTGATATTTAAATGCAAATACTCTAACTTCTGTTGGGTGTTAACTTTATTTATTTATTTATTTATTTATTATATATTTTTTATTAAATCATAGCTGTGTACATTAATGTGGTCATGGGGCACCATACACTAGTTTCATAGACTGTTTGACACATTTTCATCACTCTGGTTAACATAGCCTTCCAGGCATTTTATTAGTTATTGTGCCAAGACATTAAATTCCACATTTACTAAGTTTCACATATACCCTTGTAAGATGCACCACAGGTATAATCCCACCAATCCCCCTCCTTCTGCCCACCTTTTCCCTCCCTCCTCTCCCTTACCACCTTCCCCCTATTCTTAGGTTGTAACTGGGTTATAGCTTTCATGCGAAAGCCATAAATTAGTTTCATAGTAGGACTTAGTACATTGGATACTTTTTCTTCCATTCTTGAGATACTTTACTCAGAAGAATATGTTTTAGCTCTATCCATGTAAACATGAAAGAGGTAAAGTCTCCATCTTTCTTTAAGGCTGCATAATATTCCATGGTTTACATATATCACAATTTATTAATCCATTCATGGATCATGGGCTCTTGAGTTTTTTCCATGATTTAGCAATTATGAATAGGGCTGCGATAAACCTTCTAGTACAGATATCTGTTATGGTGAGATTTTTGGTCTTCTGGGTATATGCCTAGTAGAGGAATTACAGAACTGAATGGCAGATCTATTTTTAGATCTCTAAGTGTTCTCCATATATCTTTCCAAAAGGAATGTATTAATTTGCATTCCCAACAGCAGTGTAGAAGTGTTCCCTTTTCTCCACTTCCATGCCAACATCTCTGGTCTTGGGATTTTGTGATATAGGCTAATCTTACTGAAGTTAGATGATATCTCAAAGTAGTTCACAGTAGTGCCAAAGAAGATGAAATATTTGGGAGTTTATCCAACAAAAGACGTGAAAGATCTCTATAAAGAGAACTATGAAACTCTAAGAAAAGAAATAGATGAAAATGTTAACAAATGGAAAAACATACCATGCTCATGGCTGGGAAGAATAAATATTGTTAAAATGTCCATACTACCCAAAGCAATATATAATTTTAACGCAATCCCTATTAAAGCTCCACTGTCATACTTTAAAGATCTTGAAAAAACAATACTTCGTTTTATATGGAATCAGAAAAAACCTCGAATAGCCAAGACATTACTCAGAAATAAAAACAAA
>CAUYPK010004866.1:0-40536 GCA_963574355.1 Loris lydekkerianus
CATATTTAATTTTCAGATTCTTCTATTGTTGAGCTGGCCCAAAGACTAGGCTTAAGGTAGGAGCAAAGAGAAAGATTTAAAAAAAATAAATCCAGTGTTTTTCATTAATCTATCTTTATCAATAATAAAGGTTATATTTGATTCTGGTTTCAATTTTTTGAATGGTTACAGAATGGGAGGTGTCAAGTGAGATTTTATTTATTATCCTCTTAAATGAGAGCAACATGTCAGAAATAGCATGAATCCTTGGGCATACTGTGTATGGCAAGGTCAGCTGTCATGCTTATCACAACAAAAACAGACCATAACTGGCTTTACCCAGGCGTTTGCAGGTGTTCACACTGGAGAAAAGTAAGTGACCACCAAATGACACCAGGTACCAAACTCATGCCCTGAAATAGAACCTCCCTGGACCGTAAAGCAAATACAGTATTCCTGAATCCCATATACCACACGGGGATCATGCAAAGTGTCATTTGCACAGTGCAATTACTGCCTTTGTACAAAACAAGGATTCACTTGCTCCAGATGGAAGCAGGCTGACACGCTGCTTCTGTGTCCATCCTCACTCCTAACTGCGTCCCTGCTCTCCAAGGATAGGCATCCATCTGTCCAGAATGATTTAACTAGAGCTCTGCCTGGAGGCAGGAAGCTGGGCAACCCGGCAGACTTATGTAACACTCCCCAAGTGCACTTCTACTCTCTGTATTTCAGTGATAGGCTTGAGATTCTCTAAGAGAAGAAGGGAAGGTGAAATTGGGAGCGACTCGGTTCCTATTTCCTATGCATTTAATATTCCATGGTTGAATTGCTCATGTGTCCTCATTCTCTTTTACCTGAGTCCTAATTTCATTTCACACTCCCACGACAGAGAGGAAAAGGTCCATTCTATTACTGCTCCCCAGGCATATTCTGTTTTTGCAGACACTGTTGCCTCTAGAATTCATCAAAACCATGTATGAGCCTCTCCTCTAAATGTCCCTTTGCAATCCTTTGTATTGGTGACATTGGTACTCTTACCTCAGACCTGTAATTGAAATAAACAGGGCAGAACTGTATTCTGAACTTTTTTTTTTTTTTTTTCTCTGTGCTGGCCAATTCATTTTACCTGCAAATTTTAAACTGCATGGAGACAAATGTTAATGGCCATATTAGTATGTAAAGGTGGCATTGAGATTGATGCATTGTAAGTGCTCCAACTAGAAAGTGTGGAATTACCTATCTCTTTGATTAATTCCATGTTCTCAATACCTAACTAGACACTCTTGAGACTTATATCTTTTGCTTTTATTCTTCTGGCATATGACTTCTTCTTACTGAGAGGCTATGTAGAAGAATAATGCCTACACAATTGCAAAAGAAAGCAATGCCTAGTTCCTATTTAATCAGTATAGATTGTCCCTTTACATCAGCACATAAATTACCAACCAAAGATCACCAGAAATATGAGGGAAAAAAAAGTAAAACTAAAGAGACCTCTTCAAATGAACAAACAGGATTAACCTAAAGGAAGTTCAGTGTAAATGATCTATGTGTATATTGTAGCAATTTATTAAACACAACAATGCTATTTTTAAAAGTTAGAAAACTTGTGTATTGAAATTACGACTATAATAAATAGTTGAGTAGACTCTTAAATCTATTACCTAATTGGAGATCTGAAAGATAAAACTCAGGAATTATCTTATAATACTTAGCAAGGAATAAAGGTGATAGAAGATATGGGAAAAGTTAATTTAGAGGAAGTATAGATTTAGTAACTTCAAATGGCATTTAATTGGAATTTCGTAACAAATGAATAGAGACAACAGAGGGAAAGAAATAATAATAGAAGAAAATTTCCTCAAGTTAAAGAAAGTCACTTGTCTTCAGATTGAGATGTTCTCTATAATGCTCCAAAGTATTAACAACACTGGATTTTATATTAGAGGAAGGTTAGTATTATAAGGATAAATTCAAAAGCTTTTAGAGGAAGCTGTGGAAAGAGAGTGGGAGTAAAGTTTTTGTGGCTTTGTACAAAAAGATGAAAGAGAGAGAAAAATTGATTAGCTCATAAACTCTTAACAAAAAAGAACCCTGTGTATTTGACAGTAGTACACCGTCTTCAAAGTTCAAATATGATTTAGAACCTAAGTTTCCAAACCTAGTCAAAATGAGGACATTTCATAAAGTCAATTTTGGCTCAGAATGTTTAACTTTCCCAGGTCTTTCTGAAAAAGATAGTTATTTGAAGTTATACGAGGGCAAATCATAAGGAATCTCTCAAACAGCACAATAAAATAAATCACATTTTTATAGAAACAAGGCAGAAAAAAACTACAGAAAAAATATCCTCAAGAATAAAGTATGCCCATTGTATAAATATAAAATTCAGAGCCAAGTAGTTTTTCACTGTTACGATGAAGGTATACTTATCTATTAGAAGGAAAAACTCTCATACTCAACTGAGTATTGCTGGATGTAGGAACTCCTTTAGGGCAGGGCACTTGTATCATTTATCTTTGCATCCCCAATGCCTAAACATTTAGTGTACACAAATGTCCCTCAGGCATTTCTCTTTTTAAAAATTTCAGATTAATATGAGGGTATAAACAATCATATTTCATGGTTTGTGTTTGTTAGGTAGAGTCCAAGTTGTGGTTGTGCTCCTCACCCAGGAGGTGTGCCACAAACCTTTCCATTGTGCCTGATAGGTGAGAGCACACCAAGTCTCCTACCTCCTCCCCCTCACTTGAGTTTAATTGTGTTTTCTCATGTGTGGGCATATATTTTTTTCTCTACTGGTTTCATAGTAGTATTGAATACAGTGGATACTTGCTTTTTTATTCTTGTGATACTTTACTAAGTAGAATGTTCTCCAACTCTTTCAGGTTACTATAAAAGATATAAAGTCTCCATCCTTTTAGGGGCTGAATAGTATTCCATGATATACACATACCACAGTTTATGAATCTATTCATATGTTGATAGATTCTTGGGTTGATTCCATACCTTGGTGATTGTGAGTTGAGTTGCAATAAACATTCTAGTGCAAATGTCTTTATGGTTAAAATTATTATTATTATTTTTTTTTTTTTCAGAGTAGATACCTTGGGCATTTCTCAGTTCAACTTATCCAAATCAAATTTTCTCTTCCATGTCAATCCCCTGGAGTTGACATCTGGCCCTGGAAACTAAGAATGAAAGTCAACTCCGTCTCTTCGATACTCTGCTACCAGAGAATCAACAAACATGTTACTCCCACATCTTTAACAAATCTTCAATTCATAGAGTCTCCCATCTCCATTGTCCTAGCTTGGGCAATAATTATTTACTAAAGGACAGTTAACAGGAACATCTAAATGGTCTCTCTTCCTGATATGTCTCTCCCTTTAATGAATCCCATCATATGTATGCATAGATTTGATCTTTTGCAGTATAAAATTTTCTGTGGCATCGTATTGCCGAAATAACTATTTATATTAGGATCCATTCATACTCTCTCTCTCAACAGCAATATAATTCATAATCCTTGCTTGGTCATGTGACTGAGTAGAACAACAATAATCTTTTCTTAGAGGGATGTAGCCATATTATGGCTAGAAGATATAAACAAAAGTGGTTTGTAGAACTTCTAAGAAATATATTTAAAGAACAGGGAAAGTTCTGGTGGCTTTGTATTATACAAAAAGAAGAAAGATGAAAGAAGGGGTGAGGGGAGAAAGAGAAAGAGAGAGAGAGAACGGTTAGCTTAAAAATTTTTTTAAAAGAAAAAAAAATGTTTGTTAGATTTGTTAGATACTAGTGCACCATCCTCAAAAGTCAACTGTGATTTAGAAATTAAATTCCCAAATCTAGTAAAAATGAGGACATTTTAAAACCTTAAGGGCTCAGAATTTTTAGCTTTCCTGTGTCTTCTCCTTTACTTCTTCTGAGAGCCTGGAAGGGAAATACTATGATTATTAGTATATTCAGTCATATAAAATCAAAAGTTGTGAGCTGTGTGTTCAGGATAATGAAGTTGGTTCCTTTATGACAACAGAATCCTTATAATCTACCAGCCATGGGCTTCCTATATTTATCTGTAGAAAAAATAAACTATAATCATACAGAAACCACATAATTACGGTTTTTTTTCTATCTACTATGAATATTTGAGATAACCAGATACAGATAACACTTATTGAAAAATATTCAGACCCCTTCAACATCCATCAGCATATTCACAATCTGTCTAAAGCCTGTTTGTTTGTACATCTTAAATGACTATATTCTGTCCGTACCATACACTCTTGGCAGTGCAATCACTCACCATTTCTTCTTTTCTCCTATCATCTACAAAATTTCTCTGTTCCTTCTGCCATTCTCTTCTCTGCCCAATTCCTGTCTAGGCATTTGATTTTCCTATCAATATTAGGTCAGTAATCAATGGGTAAATAAAGTGAAAATGGAATAGATTTTCTCCTCTAATTTTGTTTTCTTTTGTATGCATGGGTTTCAACAATCCATAAAAAAAAAAATTTAGAATTTCAAATCACTTTGGAAACACAAAGTTACATGAGATGTCAACTTCACTGAACCATTGCTGGGTTCTAATATAGTCACCTTTACTTGGTTTTAAAGAACAAGAAATTAGAGGTGAATTGCAAATACTCCCAGTTTTTTTATACATGCATGCATCCTACTACAGAATCTTCTTTTATGAGTGGATATAGTTAATCAGTACATTCTTTGGAAATTTAATGACAGGAAGATTAAAAGTGCCTCTATAAGCAGATACACAAAGAGATCACCTGCACATCACCCCCCCCCCCGACATGCAGGTATGCAAAATATAAATGTGTTATACTCTTATACTCTTCATATTAATTGTCCCTAGATCTGGAAAAACCAGTCACTGGATAATTTCTGTGACCTTTCCCCCTCCACACCATCATTGACTTCTATTTTATAAGCATTCTCTTATTCAGTGTTTCAGTACTAACTTCCTGTTACTATTAAGTCCAAATTCAAAACTTGATGAATACATTCAAATTACATCCAATTTGGAAGCCTTACACAATTTATTTTAAAGATCTATCACTTTCATGGGCACTCATTTGTCGCATCATTGTACTCCTTCTCATCTGCTGGAAGGGTGATTGTCAGCACTCAGGAATCTGTCAGTCAGCTTAAGGGTGCCCATCTCAATTAGAGGGGAAAAATGACAAAAGGAAGCATTATGCCTCATTAAGTGATATTACAGACATGGCCGTGCTCTAATCTGTAATTGAAAATAATTTCAACATCACACTAAGAATGGCCTCCTGTGGATTTTCTAATACCTCTAAATTCAGACCCAGTTTTAAGACGTTTAATGATTATATTATTTAGGCAATCCATCCAGCCAGAAAAGCTGCCTGTCTCCATTCTTAGAGCTGGAGCAGTTACGTTAGAGGTTAGAGACAAAGCAGAGCCTTTGTGAAAGGAAGAAAAATGGTGAGTCACAAAGCTCTATTTGGGAATGTGAATTTGGGGAGAATTTTCCTACTGTAGATTGATTATCAACCACATAGAGCCATCACAGCTGGGGGTCCTTCTTGGTATTGCAAAGCAAGAACAGGTACCTGTGTGTGTGTGTGTGTGTGTGTGTGTGTGTGTGTGTGTGTGTGTGTGTGTGTATTGACCAGCCTTTCACCTCCTGAGAAGTTTGTACCTGGTGAATGTAGAACCAAATCTGTGGCACAGCATGAAGTTTTCATCTTGCTTGACAAGGCTATTGAGAATTAAAGATATTCAAAAGGACTGTACTCTCTCTGACAGTGAAGTTCCTTTCAGTGGCAATGGACTTTCTTAAGGAAAACAAACAAAAACAAACAAACAAATAAACAAACAAACAGAACAACTAAGAAAAGAAGGCAGCAGACAATTGCCACAGTCATTTCAACTGTCAGAGGTATCTGGACTGGTTGACTCTTTCTCCAAACATCTCAACCCTACTTTCTTCCTCAAAGTGATTAGTGACCTCACTGAGACCAACCATTGTTGGTGGAATTGAGTTCCCTTTCATTTTACAGTATCTGAGCAAATATTGTACATCAGGTGTTGTGCCCCATGTCTGCTGTATGTGGTTCCTGTACCAGAGAAACCAACACCTGAAGGGCAGATAGAGGGAGGTTGGAACAAAGGACCGCCTGTGCTTGAAATCAAAGTTGACTCATGATACAGACATGAATTAAAAGTAATAACACAAACATGTTATTTCTGGGAATAATAAAATGGAAGAGAAGGAGAGAAAAGGACTTTGGTGGAATCTCTTAGGCAGCCTCCACAGAAAGAATGTCTGAATCTACTGAGACAGCATCCAGGATGATTTGAAGAAACTTTCTTATATTATTACGCTTCATACACCAACCAAAGCCTAATGAATTTATACATTCTTCAGGCTAAACTCACACTATATTTGAAATAAATTTGCAGTAATTAGTAATTAGTCCACTACAATTTCATAAGTTTTCAATGATGTGATGCGATATAATCTCCAGACTTTTCCAAATATAGATATGCATCTGAAAATATGGTCCAAAGGGCAGAAGCTTTTCTTTTTCTTTCTTTCTTTTTTTTTTTTTTTTTTTTTGAGAGTCTCACTCTGTCACCCTGGGTAGAGTATCCTGGCTTGTAGTTCACAGTAACCTCAAACTCTTTAGCTCAAACCATCCTTTTACCTCCTCCTCCCAAGTAGCTGGGAATAGAGGTGCCCACCACAATGCCCACCTAGTTTTTTCTATTTTTAGTAGAAACAAGGTCTTGCTCTTGCACAGGCTGCTCTTGAACTCCTGACCTCAAGCAATCTACTCTCCTTAGGTGAGCACTGAAATTACAGGCCTGAGATGTCATGCCTGGCCAGCTTTGTCTTTTTCATGGCTGAACCTCAAAGACCTAAAACCTTGTGGGGCACATATGAGAAACTCGATCATGAGGGAATGACTGACTGAATGAACAAACACAACCTTCCTATAGACATGACTGTAACAATACAGTGAAGCAACACAATTCATTTCTTTAAAACACAAAAGTATAGTAAAATAACTCTATCTCCAGTGCCAATCTCTGTAAGCAAACCTAAATGCTATATCCCAGGTAATATACCTATGGTAAGCACAGTTTTCCAAAACAGTACTTCTGTAATTAAATGCTCAGGTCTAAAGTTAGAACTGATGGACACAGATGTAAATAAATAAATAACAACAATAAAACAAAAGTTAATGGGGAGTCTGTTAAAACTCTACCAGGGTTAATCAGAATGCTCAGGGGTACATGATGAGTGACACAGCTAGAAAGAGAACTCAGACTTTCTGAGTCCTTGGGCTTTGATGGAGTATTATGGGAATTAATCTCAGACCTACCTGGATTGAATGATGACTTTACCATAAATAAGTAGACAGGGGTCAAGCACAGCACTTGGCCAGATTGCCTACTTTTGAGTTTCAGCTCTTTCACTTACTAGCTGATTGGCTGTGGGCAAGATATGTAATTTCCCAGAGTTTTGTAACTTCATCTGTACAATGGGGATGATAAAAGAAAGTACCTTGACAAGTTACTGTGAAGATGAAATGAGTTAATGTAACTAAAGTGTTCAGTGTTGTGTCTGACACCATAAGGGCTCAATAAATAACTAAAAGTAATGCAGTTTACCTCTCAAAACTGTTTAATAATTCAGTGAAATAAACCATTTAAACCCTGTATCTCAGTACATAGAGTGTAGAATGCTTTTTCTAATTTGTATCTTCTCATTATACTATAATAATCTTCCTAAAAATATCTGTATGAAGTTTTACATAGACTTTATATTGGGTGTAGATAATTCCTTTAAAGTAGACAAAGGAAAGGAAATCATTGATTTGAAAGGAGTCTATGAAATAAAGAGTGAAGCATGAAAACTGAACATGAGTTTTATAATAAGCATGGATAGCAACTTAAAAAAGAGAAAAAAGGTAAAAGAGGAGGAAGGAGAAAGAGAGAGAAGGCTAGGTGGGCTGCCTGTTAAAAATGGGTCTTTTTATTCCACATGTCTATAGTTATCCCTAAAGAATTTTATTTAATAGAGATTCTGTTGTATTTTCAGTATAATATCTGTAAATGGCCCCAAGTGAAGTCTTTTTTAACACTGTACTTTATTGATGATACAAGCCTGTAAATTCCAATTAATAATAAGAATACTAATGAAGAATGAAACTAAAAATTCTTCCCATTCATAACTTGAGCATTCATTTAAAATCTTGTCCAGAAATAAACCCACCAATCACCTATGGCAAAGGAGGAGAGGGTGAGATTGAAAAAAAACTTTATTAGGATTATGACTTTATTATTTGGGGACAATTAGAAGCACAGATTTGCTTCTTAACTTGAAAAACACCAAATAGTACAGATACATTATGGTTACTTAAGTTAAAGGTGTAGGTTTCCAGTTATTCATTCTTTTTTAATAGGGAATATATGAAGTGTTAGCAGTAGGATAAACATTAGCAAATTAAATTCATCAATGTGTAATATTAAATTAAATTCATCAATGCAGCAGGTCAGGGTGATGGTGTGTGGATCTCAGGAAGGCAACTGACTAATGCTCACTACAGACACTGAGTTTAATTGACATTGGTAGCAATAGTCTTCTCAAAATTGGTAGGTAAGACAATGTTACAAGAAACGGTTCTTTGGTCATTTCAAGAATGAGCCAGATCTTATACTACCATTATCAACAAAAGGCTGGCAATAATCAAAGCCAAGAAGAAGTTTGTAGATCTTTGAAATTTCTTTCAAGAATACCCTTGCAAAATTTCCCAACATAGGTGCTAAGGAAAGTTAGACCCGCAAAATGCTAAATGATCAAAGAGTTACTGGTTCAAATGCATTAGAACCACTGAGTTCTGCATTTTCTTTCTGGGATTCATATTTGAAATTAGCCTATTAAAGGCTTTGGGAACTCTTAATGGTAAAGAAATGGGCCTAATCCACCATTTCTAAACTTATTTGAGCACATAATCTGTTTGAAGAGTACCTCTAATACTCCAGAGAAGGAGCTTTCTAGGCACTCACTGAGCTCTATGCTATCCCTCTCTTAAAATATCAACAGGAAAAATTACTTTGAAAACACTGTTGGAATACTAAAAAATGATAGATAATAGTTACTGAATACCTGCTATGTTCCAGACCTGTGCTTTTTCATTTAACTTGTATAATTTTG
This sequence comes from Loris lydekkerianus, assembly GCA_963574355.1. Taxonomy (NCBI): domain Eukaryota; kingdom Metazoa; phylum Chordata; class Mammalia; order Primates; family Lorisidae; genus Loris; species Loris lydekkerianus. The sequence continues at coordinate 9,200 of CAUYPK010004866.1, forward strand.
TGTATTAATATTATTGCTATCATTTTATATATTATAAAGTCTTAGAAATATAAACTTAATGAAGATCACCTCCAAATTGTGCAATACAGATAGGATTTGAATCTAGCTCTTAATGACGAGGTATCATTTGTTTGTCCACTATAGAATGCTGATTTGTTATTAAAATAAGACATAATGCCAAGGAAAAATCTTTTTTTGCTACTTTGATCAAAAAAATCCAAACAGTTTTTTAATGTATCATATTCCTTAATTCTTCTTGTCCCCTAAATAAGTTATTTTTCCCTTTTCAGTTTAAACTACAATGCTTTCAAGTCACAGGCCTCTGCATGTCATGTTTAATTTACTGAATGAATATATGCTCATTTACACTTTCATAAATTGTACTTTTGTTTGATGAGGCATGAATGTTCCAGTTGATTCATATGAGCTACAACTTTCTTAAAAGGAAAAGATGCAACCTCAGTGTCATTATGAAAGGACCAAAAGTTACATATTTTTCAGACAGGGATTGCCAAATTCATGGATCTCTCAACCTTCGCTTTGTTACTGGGTATGGACTCTGAGAGGGTCTTGGTGAAGCTGGGCTGAGGGGTGGAAGGCAGAAGTAAGACACTTGCATAAGATGTGCAGCTTCAGAGTAAACTGTAAGGCCTCCTTTTTTTTAACCTTTGTTTTAATTTTTTTTTTCTTCTCCCTATTCTGCTTTAGCATTTTGCTATGTTCCTTTTGGGACTGATTTTTTTTTTTTTTTCTTTTTTAATCAATATGATTACTCTGAAGTAGACTGAATTGCCATATCAACTGCTTAGAGGGAATGTGCTGGAATGGAAATTATGCCACACACATCATTATTTCATCAATACTAGCATAGTATTATTAAAGAATGGAGTTTATAGCATATCTATGTAAATATGTATATACAATGAGATGGGGGGAGAGGGAAAAGAGCGTTTTCAGCACACTGGAAACTGATTCTGCTGGGTCCTGCATTTGAGGATGTGGTCTTCCTAGGGCTCAACTTGTTCCGAGAATGGAGAGAACTGGATGTTTGCAAATATGGTCTTAAATAGAAATGAGTAGATTCTTTGGATGAAGTATGAATAAGCATAGCAAGGGATTTTCTATTTTCAAAATTCTAACAGGATCTAAACTGTCTGAAGAATACCTCTTAGGGCAATGGGCAGAGGCTTATTGGAAGACAGGCAACAGAAAACCAGGCTAAGATGTGTGATATGGGGCGTACAGGAATCTCCCTTCTAGTATATCATACTTGAGATCACTGTCGTCTTCTGTTTGTTTGTTGTTTTATTGTGATGCAGTTGTTGGGAAAGCAGGAATTTCCCAGAGGCCAGATGACAAGGCTGTACCAATTTGCTGCTAGCTAGCCCTTGAGTGGTCATTTGCCTTAGAGATATCTGCAATTCTTGGTAGCCTAGAGCCTGGGTTTAATAACCAATGCAATTGGAAAGATATATGACCTTCCTCCTGCATTTTGTAGCCACCTTGTCTGCTAAAACCTTTGTATTTGCCAAAATAAATTATGAACTGCATTAGTCAGAATTCTCCAGAGAAACAGAAACAATAGGATGCAGACAGAGAAATTTGCATAAATATAAATAAATGCTGAGAGAGAGAGAGAGAGAATTTGTTTTCAAGGAATTGTTTAAATCTGCAATTTACAAGATAGATCAGCAACTTGGAAATACTAGTGGGATTTGATGTTGCAGACTTGAGTGAAAAGGCAGGTTGGAGACAGAATATCTTCCTCTTGAGGTAGGTAGACCTCGATAATTTTGCTTATGGCCTTCAACTAATAGGATGAGTCCAACCCACATATACAAGGTAATCTGCTTTACAAGGAGTCTTTTGATTTAAATGTTAATCTCATCTTTAAAATATTTTCACAGCAACAACTAGACCTGTGCTTGACCAACCAACTGGTATCATAACCTAGTCAAGTTGTCATAAAGTTAATTATCATAAGAACCAATAGCAGAAGATGTATGTTTGTGAGAGAATGTGTGTATGTGAGAGAGACTATATGGGGTAGCTCCTGTGGCTCAAGGAGTAGGGTGCTGGCCTGGTGGGTGGTGGGTTCAAACCTGTGTCCTGGCCAAAAACTGCAAATAAAAAAATAAAAAAAAAAAGAGAGAATGTATGTTACAGAATGCTTTTTTTATCTATGCTAAAAATAAGAGCTATGTCTGTATATATATTTTCATGGATGCAACTTTCTTGTTAATTTTTTTTAAATAGACTGATCATCTCAAACTCATAAGTGAAAATTAATATTAGAAAAAAAGAAGCTGAAGACATAATGGAGAAATATTTTCATGTACATTTTCAGTTGTTTATCAAAGGCATCACTTTTATAAATGTCCATAGTTTATAAAACTATATTCTAATAACTAAAATTTATACTGAAGAAAACATTTAAAAAAATAGTTAGTTTAAAAATACATCCTCTCTGTCACATATTTTCCTATCTGCAAAATGAGAACAATAATAGAACGGTAGGCACTCAGCCCCACAGAGCAGTGAATTATCAAATAATGTAGGCACTTACTTGCTTTGGGAGAAAAGAGAGGCCGTAAATATTATGACTTATTTAAACTCTTGTCAATCTTAAACGACATCTGACAAAATGTATTCTAATTGATCCTGTCCTAGGGTCAACTTCATTAATATGCCCACCAGAGAAGTGCAGCCCTCTTTGTCATCATGGAACACACCAGGGCAATAATGGGTTGATGATTTTTCATTTCTATCCTTCTGAATTCCAGCAATAATTCAGTCTACTTCAGGTTCTAAGGCCAGACTAGTTTGATTTATCCAAGTCAAAAACTAACAGCCGATCTACTCATGCATTACTTTCAATTTATCTAGCTTGTTTCATTAATTTTCTTGGATTCATCTATGAAGAAAAGAGTTTGAATGGGTGCCACTGAAGGTCCCTTTAGAATTTGAATTTAGAAATCATTGCTTATCACAAATAATAAACTGGAAGGAAGAACACCACTGCTCAAAGATGGTATTATTGAGTTTGCAGGCAATGTTAAAAAAAACAAAAAACAAATCAAACTTCTTAGACCAGGCTTCTTGTATTTCTATTCACTGGTTACTCCCTCTTTGGAAGAAACTAATTAGGAGAGAAGGAGAGGCTTTGACTTTAATACAACCTATCCTTGGAAGTATTCTCTTCTAAAAAGGGATCCTTCAATGAACTCCTTACCCACTTGCTTTTGTTTTCAGAGTAAAATGACTATTTTCACACTGGTTAACATAGCTTTGGTCTGTGAAACTAATGTATGATGCCCCATGATCATACCAATGTACATAGCTATGGTTTAATTAACAAAAAAAAAAAGTTTTAAAACTTTAGTTAAAAATAAATGCTGAGGAACTATTAAAAAAAATAAAAATAAAATGACTATTTTCAGGGATACCCTCATTTATATTATTTTCTTCTTAAGACAGGTCCTCTAATTGTTTACTATCTTGCTTTTCTTTAAATTATGGCTTAATATCCTTCCCCATTTCCCCGACACTGAGTGATTGCCATTTTTTTTTTTTTGGTTTACTTACTGCATATACTTGAGTATAAGCCGAGTTTTTTTCCACACAAAATTTGTGCCGAGTTCGGAGAGAAAAGAGAGGCCGGGAGAAAAGAGAGGCCGTAAATATTATGACTTATTTAAACTCTTGTCAATCTTAAACGACATCTGACAAAATGGGGAAGGATATTCAAATTTTGTGCCGAAAAACTTGGCTTATACTCGAGTATATACGGCATTCTAGACCCCACGTAGTTTCTAAAGTTCGTAAGTACTGAAGTGCTTGGCAGCCACCTTTACAACATTAATGGCTCAGAAAGAAGAGCAGCTTTGGAAAGTATCTGGATATGTGGATATTAGTCTTGGTTTTCACTTACTCTGAGATTGACAAGTTACTTTGTTCCCATGATTCTCTTATTCTTTATTTAATTTTTTTAGGTCCTAAATAAAAATGGAAATTAAAAAATTCACATAATAAAAATAAAGTTCTCTGGGAATAAGTTTTTAGATGCTTCCTTTTAGTTGAGGCAAGTTATCCTTTAACCCTGGCAAGAAATTCTTGCACTACCAAAGGTGTACATGCCGAGGAGCTTAGGTTTCCTGAGCTTGCTTATGCCACTGAGTTTATATACTAAAGATATAATTTTCTAGGGTCAAACATGGCCCTGAGGATGACTCTGGCACTCTTCATTAAGTATCATTGTTAATGAATTGTTAATTGTACATAATTATTTATTAACTACATGCAATTGATTATTGATTATATAATTAATTATATGCTATTTATTAATTAATTATACATCATATATAATTACTTATTATAATTAATTTAATAATTTTAAGATTTATTATGGGACATAGAAGAATTCGCTAAAACTTTTATTCAAAATGTTAAAAGAAAAGACCATTGGTTAAAAACAGGCTTCCCTGAATAAAAGATTAATTAAAATTATTTTTTGTTTTCTTCTTCTTCATTGTAAAATAGATGTGTCCCAAGGGTAGGGTGAGAATATTGTAGGGGTTTGGCAAAATAAAGCTTTTAAAATATTAATAAAGCTTTGAAAAGTCAGATTCCATTGTGTTGGTTACTTTAGAGAAGTGAAATTTTATTCATTGGTAGGGAGGAAGAGAAAACTGTTAACTTTTAAAATACTTTTTGTCAACATTTTCTTTATTACAAGAAACAATTATCACTTTAAAATCTATCTTTGTTTTACTTAAAATTATTTCAGCAAGTTAATCTAATTACGTAAATTAAATTATTTGCCTGTTATTTCATAGTTAATAGAACTGAGTTTGGAACTGGATTTTCAGGCTCAATAATTAATAAGCATCAAATGAGACGATGGACGTCAGAGCATTTTGTAATTTTTGGAATTATAAATATGTCAGGGTTTGCATTCCTTGAAAGGACTGCATTGCAATCCTATCAACTTAGCAATGTTACTCATCGTAAGTCCTAGAGGATGATATATAAAAGTCTTATTCAATCACTCATTTCTTTTTCTTTAAAACATATTTAGCTGTTCAAGTAAACTTCAGAAAGGCTTGCTGCCTCTTGGGTTTTTAGGTAAGTGGTTCATTGTGTACAAGCCAAGCAAGGTACCAGTTCTCCTGGAACCTACATTCCAGGGAGGAGAAGGGGGATCAACAGCAAAGTGAAATTACAGATTGTGAGAGCGGGGGAGGGAGACTGGCAACACCATAGGGAGGAATGAGGGGAGGCCAGATCTCGGTGTGTACATCCATCAGTGAAGAATTTACTCAAATTCCTCTAAGATAAAATGAAAGGAGTAAGTTGGATCAAGTTAAGCTGCCAGGTGAGGCTGCTTCTTTCAGTGTTCTGTTCCTATACAAAGACTCAAGAATTTTGCAGGGTGTGCACATGTAATTCAAGCTGAATTGGCCCTTTCTTTCTCAAGCAAGAACCCCAAAATTTGTTTTCTTGTAAAATTGGAAAAAAATAATAATCGTTGTAATGATGGAGGTAAAAGGTAACCATATACTTTTTCCTATTAGAAAGAACAACACATGCTTTTAATATTTAAGATTTAGGTTCAGATCTGACACTTTCCTAATTGTGATCTTGGGAAATCTTATTTTATGCATCTGTATAACAACAGCATTTAAAAAGATGACCTCTATTATTCCTTGTTTCTACTGGATGTATGAGCCTGAATATAAACAAATGGTTCTGTTTAAATTGGTTTTCCTTTGAAGAGAGTTAATCCTATATCTGAAAAGCAATTAAACCGAAAGCACGGCAACGATTAAAACAAACTCAAGTACCATAAGAAAGCCATTTCTAATAAAATAGAGATATAAAACAAACGGGAGAGCTTCTTGCTTTAGAATTGTCCATGTCTGAGGCTGCCCGATATAAAGGAAAATTCAAGGGAGCTTTCATGTCAAAAGCATCTGAATTAAAATTCTGAAATTGTCACTTGTGAACTAGGGAAAAATGGTGTGATTTTTTTGTCCATTTCTGCTTTGGTTTTCATTTTTTAAATTTACTTCAGGCTTCAGTTTTCTCATCTCTCATCCATGAAATAGATCCTAGGAATGAATGAGATGGTGTTTTGAATCTCTCCAGTACAAGGGAAGTGTTCAGTAAATGCTAACTGCAGGTGTACTGCATTTAGCTGTGTGGGGAAGAGGGATATATTCGTCGGGGTGTGTTGGTCAGGACAGTAGAGTGAACTCTCCTGTGCCTTATCATTCAGCACAGCTCACTCTTCTTGCCTTTCTGTGTGGCATTCAACAAAATGCTTCTTTGTTTACAATATTGTCCTCTTTCTAGCAATCATTTAACATCTTATTTTCTGACTAATGGTCATGAATATGAGCAAATGTTTTGATGATTTCCCCAAAGAAAAAGCAAACATAGCACTATTGTAGTGCATAAAGTGCATACTGGATGTTAAAATCTAATCTTCGACTCTCTGAGACTTGAGTGTTAGGTGTATGAGAATTTTACTCTGAATTTAGAAATAGCCACAATAAAGATCATTTTCATAAATGCTGAAAAGAATCCAGGAAGTAAATTCCTTTAAATTCTTGTTAAATGTAAATAACACATTTTTCATAGAAATTAGTTTTTAAAAACCTCATATAGGGTGGCGCTTGTGGCTCAGTGAGTAGGGTGCCGGCCCCATATACCGAGGGTGGTGGGTTCAAACCCAGCCCCGGCCAAACTGCAACAAAAAAATAGCCAGGCGTTTTGGCGGGCACCTGTAGTCCCAGCTGCTCGGGAGGCTGAGACAGGAGAATCGCAGAAGCCCAAGAGCTGGAGGTTGTTGTGAGTCTTGTGATGTCATGGCACTCTACCAGGTAAAGTGAGACACTGTCTCTACAAAACAAACAAATAAACAAACAAACAAACAAAAAAAACCCAAAACAAAACAAAAGAAAAAAGAACCTCATATAATATTGATTCATTCAATAGTTTAATTTTCAGCAAACTATCCCCTGTGAGAGATAAAGCAAGATAGTTATACTTTTTTTTTTTAAATATATATATAGCATTTCTTTTTAAGTTTCCTTATTTTGGTGTATGTTTATTGAATCTGTTTTATTTTCTGCTTTGCCTATTTTGAAATAGCTAAGATTATCAGATAAGCTGAAGTAGAAACAAAATATAAGGTTTTTAAAAAGTAGATGCTTAAAAGACAGACATACTTGGTTATGCATGTGACTTGGAAAACATCAACTTAGTCCTCTGTTACATGGGAATAATATTCACAATCTGGTAGGAATGTTGTGAAAATAAAATTAAATGTTTGTGAAGGTGTTCATAAATTAGGAAGCGCAAATGAATGATTGCTAAGAATGACAATGGTATACTCTACTGCTTGTAGCCATTGGTTCATTAAAGTAGTCAATTTCCCTTGTTATCTTGATGACAATCATGTAGAACTTTTTACTCATGAGTGGTCCTCTATGGCTAAATGTCTCCCATTCTATAATCAAAGGAGCAGATACAGGAGTCCTCTCATGGAGTAATGACAGAAAAAAAAAAAAAAAGAAAGAAAAAAAAAAATATATATATTTTAGCTACTCAGGTTTGATTGGTCAAAAAAACTTTAGGCCAGTAGTTAAGACAACAGATATTTCCTTAGTACTTTTAAAATAATTTTGCATTGTTGTTGGGGGAAAGTTTAATCCTTCAGAATGAATTCTTAAGAGTCCTCAGACAAAGTATTGGAAATTAAATGAGACCATGTCTCCCACCCTAACAATTATAGAAGACCATAAACTAATAGAAAATCAATTATAACTTTTAAAAGCACATTGGAAAGCTGAAAGCACAAAGATCCAGATTAAAATAAATTTCAGAGATAAGCTCTTCTTAGGAAAGAAAGACCTGTACCTGATTTCACTCTTCAGAGAACCTTACAAATAAGAGTAAATGTATCATTTAAAAAAAAATTCAGATGAATGTAAGGATAAATGCAATTAGGTTCCCTTGTTTGCAAGTATTAGGCAAAGTCCAAGTTGCAGCTGAGCCCTGCGCCCAGGGAGTAAAAATGTACAATCAATAGGGAGAATGGGGAATAAACCAAACTGTTAGGAACCCCCCCCCCTTTTTTTTTTTTTTTTGAGACAAGGTCTCACTTTGTCCCCTGGGTTAGAGTGCACTGGCATCATCATAGTTCACTATAATCTCACAGTCCTGGGCTCAAATGATCATTCTGCTTCAGCCTCCCAAGCAGCTGCGACTACAGGTGCCCATCACCATACCAAGCTAATTTTTTCTACATTTGTAGAGATGGCGTCTTGCTCTTGTTCAAGCTGGTCTTGAACTCCAGACCTCAAATGAAGTAATGAAGTTCCCACTTCAGCCTCCCAAAGTGCTAGAATTATATGCATAAGCCACTGTGCCTCACCTATTAGTAAACTTTTAACATTTCTGTGGATGGGCATGTTATATTGCCATCTCAAGAAGCCCCACTCACAGAGAGTCTCCATTTATCTGAAAAACTCCTCCTCAGATCTTTCACTGAGTACATTGTCACAAAAAATGGAAGGCTGGGAATACCTTTTCTAGGTGTGGAAGACAAGTGGCCCATCTCTGGCTGGGGTTAGAAAGGTGGGGTATGAAAGATGAGAGAAAATCCTGAGAGGTACTGGGCATTATCTGATTTGGGCAGCAGCAGCTCACTGAGTTGGGGACAAAGCTGCAGGGAGGAAAGTGTCTCATGGGGTGACAATCATCTAGTAGAAAATGGTGAGGACAGAGAATTTTCCTGGGGCTCAAAATATTTGGCGATTGTTGTTTGCGTGCATGTCTGTGTGGGGTTAGGTGAGAGAGAAAAAAGGAGATAGAGAGAAAGAGAGGGAGAGAGATATCTCTTCCATGACCACAAGCATAGCAGGTGGTCAAAAAGAACAGAGACCTCTCCCAAGTCTTGTTAAAAGAAGCAAGGTGATGTAATCCATGATTTAAATAGCAAAATCAATACAAGCAACCAATAAAAATTAAGCAATTACAGTTGTGAAGATTAGCACACATTAGAAGTTCAAATATTGTGAATAATAACAGATAATATCAGGGAAGATTGAATTAATTGCTGACTGAGTCCAGGAAGAAAAAGACAAAATCATCTTTATCATAAATAATAATTATCACCAAGGGAAAGGATATTCTACCAAATGGGACATTAAAGACAGTAATTGAAAGAACCCCAGATAAATAAAATCAAAGTAAAGAAATCGGTAAAAATTACTTTAAAACTTAATTTAATATGGAAGACACCACTGACTAATATACATAGAATGTGGTAACTTTAAAAAGTGCAACACTTAAACACAACTAACATTAAAACCCAAGATTCAAAAAAAAGTTTCCAGAAATAAAGAAAAGACAATTTGCTGTAAAAGAAAAGCAAGTGGTCCCATCATGTATGAAAAAGCACTCAACTTCACACATAATAAGTAATATGCAAATTAAGCAATTCTGAAATGCCACGCCATACCTATCAATTTGGTAGGTGTTTGCTGAGCAACTTTTGTTCAGCAATATACCCAGTTAGAAAGGCTGAAATGAAACAGGTACTCTATTTCTGGTGGGAGCATGAAATGTGAAACTGCAGTGTATTTTTTTGTACGTGACGCAATAGTCCCCCTTCTAGAAATCTATCCTGAAGATACACTTCCACAAATATGTCATAAGATAATATATGCCCACAGTTATCACTGAAGCATTAACCAACAGACGACATGAAAATAATGGAGATTAGGACATCCTAAAAATTAGACATACAGGTAAACAAATCAAGACAGTATTTTTGTGTACTATTTTGCAATAATTTCCTAAAGGAAGAAGGCAAGCTGAAGACCAATGCATTTAGTAGATCTTTTCATAATACAAGAAAAAAAACGGAAATGAGTGTATGTTAGTCAAGAAAGATTACAGGAAACAGAAACAAGAAACTAACAATTATTAGCAATAGGAGCTGGGATAGTGGGAACTGAAGAGGAAAAAAAATGAAAACAAGGCATTTCTGAGTATGTTATTTTGAACTATTTACATGCTTTATCTATTCCAAAAATAAATCAAATTAAAAAGATAGACTGGCAAACAAACTGAATAATTCATGCTAACTGCATATCAAGTTTCTAATGTACTTGCTTAAAGAACAGAATTATTCCAAGTAATGTAAATATTATATTTCTCTGTAAGACATATGCAATGGAACAAAAAAATTTACAAAGAGATAATAAACTTCACTCAGAAGGCTTACTGTTAATGTATCAACAGTGCAATTGGAATTAATTTTTGAATATCTCCAAATAAAACAAATAAGTAAATATTTAAATATTGTTCGAAAAAAAGGTTTTGGTGGCAGAGAAAAGACATGCAAATTTGCTAGTACTATTTATCAGAAGAGCCTAGAAACAGTAGTACCCCAGAAGACTCTGGAGTCCAGACTTTGGGTGACTCCAAGTGGGAAAATTAAAAGTTGAACTTGGAACTTCTTGCTGTGCCTGAGAGCAGGAAGGGGTCAAAACACCTGGGGGAATTTCAATAAGATGCAGAAGCCAGCTTCCTGGCCAAATTTGACATAACTGAACATTTAAAAACTGACTATATTTGATTTTAAAATGTTGAATAAATAAAAAACATGTTGATAATTAAAACAAAAGAGGGAAATACACACACATTCACACACATTTGTCACCAGTCAAGATGATAGTCACACTAATCACTTAGTATAAAAATGATAAAAGAAAAATAATTCTATTTTCTCTCTCTCTTTCCTTTTATATATTAGGATTACATGTTTACCCTCTGCTTTTTGTGACAAAGGTCAATTCATAGGAGAATGCCAGTGAAGATAATGGAAAAATGCCACTTCAAATCCCTAATGAACTCAGGGGGTTTCAGAAAAGGATGGGTGCTAAAACAATCGAAAATAATTAGTTCTAGGTGTGAAAGAACCACCTTCTAAATCTATTCAAAGTGATCTAAGAGTCACATGTTAACAGAATAGTCAAACTTAGAATCACTACTATTGATATGACTTGACAAGATGAGCCTTAGGACAGGATACAAACTATAAACAACATTATTTTGTCAGGTCCCTTTTGCCAAAACACAAAAATCAAACCTTCAGACCCAACTTATAGTTTACCATATAAAGGAGATAGGAGGAAAAAGTTAAAAAACTGCACAATGAAACAACGTGAAAAAGCCAAATATGAGCTATATTATAGGACATCGGACCTGATTTCTGCAGAGAAAATATTAGGGAAAGGTAGGGAATTTATTTTAAAAAGACCATAAAGATCTAGCAAATATGATGCATGGACTAATTTTGCCTTTCTGGATTTAAAAAAAATCTATGTTGAAAATTCTAAGACAAAGGATAAAATGTGAGCATGAACACTATTTTAGATATTCTCAGAAAACGATTGCTAATTTTCTTATGTGTAACAATATTGAGGTGTGATGAAAGAATATTCTTATTTTTAGAAGACTGAAATATTTATGGATAAGCAATCATGACATGTATAACTTAGTTTCAACCTTTCAACTGGTTGAGAAGATAGATTAGATAGAAAGATAGATGAATGGGGGCAAAATATAATTATAAATTGATAATTATTACTACTCTTTTCATATCTTCAAATTCTTTCAAAATTGGTACTTTTTAAAATAAAAGTTGTCATGTAAACAGCTTTTATTTGGGACATGCTCAAATTAGAACCTCTCTAGTTAATTTGGCATTGGTTAGCTGTCTAAGTGATACTTATTCTCTCAATATTTTCTGAATCATTAACTGGAAATTGTATCCCCTGAAAACCTCCACTGTAGATAGGAGAAGTCAGTTAGACTAAGCACAGTTACATGCCAGGACTCCCCAGAAAGTCTTTTAATTCTTTCTCTGTTGTTTTGTGCAAACAAAACCCCACAATTGAAACTTTGGCCACCATATTGGTCCATGAACTGACATGCCAAGGAGTATGGTGTATGAAGATAGAAGATTCATGAATTCTCTATGTATGTGGGTTTTCTATTGTTAAATTTGTTTTGCTGAGAGAAAGATAAAAACCTTTCTATTTAAGTAATTGCAATCTTGAGGCTTCTGTTGATTACAGCTAACTTAATCTTAGCAAATACAGCATTTATAAAGAATTTTCCTCTTTAGACTCTGGTTGTGGTTATATGAAATTTTCATGAACATCTATGGTGGACTGTATAATGTCTCTTAAATGATATCCATGTGCTAACATCAGAAACCTGATGGTGTCACCTTATATGGCAGACAAAGAAACAAACAATCAGGAAACCTTTGCAGACATTTAGTTAAGAATATTGAAATGGGAGATTATCTTGGATATCTAGATAGGCCTTGCCTGGAATCATATGTATTCTTACAAGAAGGAGGCAGAGAGATCAGAAAAGACAAGAAGTTCACGCAGGCAGAGGTAAGAGGGATGTGGCCACAAGCAAAGGAATGCCAGCAGACACCTGGCACTGCAAGGTCAAAGAAGGGTTCCCCCTAGAGCTTCCAGGAGAGGGAAGCTCTACCTATACTTTGATTTCTGTGAAATCGATTGATTCTCAGTGAAATCTATAATGGAATTCTGGCCTCCAGAACTGTGAAAGAATACATTTCTGATGTCCTAAGCCATGAAATTTGTGGTACTTTTTACAGCTGCCACAAGAAAGTAATACAACATCCATTTCCATATGTAAAAAGCAACGAGCCAGCTTTATGCCTTGCATTTGTTTTACAATTACACCATCCCAAAAGGACTGTGGTGTTCTACAGGTTGGTTAGCTGTCCAAATCAAGATCTAAAGGAAGACAAGTTCTAAACAGAATTAAAGAACTCTTTGTTCTGCAGTATGCTTTATACATCAAGAATTAACATTTCCAAATGACTCTCTGCTGACCTTTGCTTATACAGTTCAATGATACATCCCAATGATGTGGAGAGTTCTCTAGCTTTCTCTTTGAGAACAACAAAACAGTAGACTGTACAGTTTTGCAAACCATAGTTGCAGTAGTGGCAGAGCCCATCCTAAAACCCAAGCTGTCTGATTCCATTGGCTATGCTTTTAACCACTTATTATAAACCATCTCTGAAAGTGAAAAACTGACCCTGAAGTTGAGTCTTCTTAGGATACCAGGTACATTTCAGTTACCTTTTTTTCTAATGTTTTGGAATTAAGGGTTAAATAGATGTTTAATTTTAATTTGGCCCTAGTATTGGGCATACTTCTTAATCACAAAATCAGCATGTTGAAGACCTTATTAAAACATTAATTACATTGTTTTCTCATAAACAAGGCATCTTTGACGCATGATTAACAGTAAGATCAGCGAGAATTTGATACCTGAAGAGTTAGAGAGAAAGAAAATTCCAAGGTGAGTGTAAACTGCAATCTATTATCTCATAGGGAATTTTGGAGGAGTTATAAACTAGTAAAACAGATCATAAAACCTGCCTTTTCAATCAAGAGAAGTGAATATTCATTAGAAAAAAACAAAACTAGCAATACAAATCACTGAAAAATTATAAATTATAGACTATGCCTAAGTGTTTAACTAATCTTTAACTCTTCATAATAGCTAGTGTGCACATTTTGTTTTTGTTCATTTTAAAATTTTATTAAGCTTCCAAGTGTAAGAATTTCTTTTTATTATAAGAACAAAACATATTTGTCTTGATTTATGGGACAATTAAAGATTTTAATCCTACTCATTTACTTTTAATTGATGTATTTATCATGTCTTCTTAGTACTTATTTTGCTAAGCATTTCCACAAATTATTTAATCTCCAATTCGCTACGTTGGTATACTATTATCAGCATCCACATCTTGGGTGAGTAAAGTACCTTTCAAGATTTTTAAGTAGCTGTTCATAGTCACATAGCAAATAAATGTTAAACTGACCCTTCACCTGAAGGATTTCAGTTACTACACAGAATTTTAGATGTATCATATTGCCCCTGAGCTGCAAGAAAACCTCTGAGGTTGGAGAATATATTAACCAGAAAAGAACAAACAGAATTTGCATGCGTGCAAACACTTGGCAGATGCTATTCCAATTTTTCTGGCTTAACTTAAGCCATTTGAACTCACAAGTACACATACAATGAAAAAATGCTCATCACCTTTAATCATCAGAGAAATGCAAATCAAAACTATTTTGAGATATCATCTAACTCCAGTGAGACTAGCCTATATCACAAAATCTCAAGACCAGAGATGTTGGCGTGGATGTGGAGAAAAGGGAACACTTTTGCACTGCTGGTGGGAATGCAAATTAATACATTTCTTTTAGAAAGATACATGGAGAACACTTAGAGATCTAAAAATAGATCTGCCATTCAATCTTGTAATTCCTCTGCTGGGCATATACCCAGAAAACCAAAAATCACATCACAACAAAGATATTTGTACCAGAATGTTTATTGCAGCCCTATCCATAATTGCTAAATCATGGAAAAAGCCCAAGTGCCCATCCATCCACGAATGTGGTATATGTACAACGTGGAATATTATGCTGCCTTAAAGAAAGATGGAGACTTTACCTCTTTCATGTTTACATGGATGGAGCTGGAACATATTCTTCTTAGTAAAGTATCTCAAGAATGGAAGAAAAAGTATCCAATGTACTCAGCCCTACTATGAAACGAATTTGTGGCTTTCACATGAAAGCTATAACCTAGTTATAAACTAAGAATATGGGGAAGGGGTAGAGGGAGGGGTAGAGGGGGGAAGATGGGCAGAAGGAGGGTGATTGGTGGGATTACACCTGAGGTGCATCTTACAAGGGTACATGTGAAACTCAGTAAATAGTAGAATATAAGTGTCTTAACACAATAACTAAGAAAATGCCAGGAAGGCTATGTTAACCAGTGTGATGAAAATATGTCAAATGGTATATAAAACCAGTGTATGGTGCCCCATGATCACATTAATGTACACTGCTATAATTTAATAATAAAATAATATTAAAAAAGAAAGAAAGGAACCTTCCCTAACACATTCTATTTAGCAAACATCACCCTGATACCAAAACCAGGAAAGGACTCAACTAAAAAGGAGGACTACAGACCAATTTCACTAAGGAATATTGATGCTAAAATACTCAGTAAAATATTAGCCAATAGATTACAGCTACACATTTAAAAAATTATACATTGGCTTGTTGCCTGTGGCTCAAGCAGCTAAGGTGCCAGCCACATACTCCTGATCTGGTGGGTTCAAATCCAGCCCAGGTCCTCCAAACAACAGCTGCAACCAAAACATAGCTGGGCATTGTGGCAGATGCCTGTAAATTCCAGCTACTTAGGAGGCAGAGGAAGGAGAATCACTTGAACCCAGGAGTTGGAGGTTGCTGTGAGCTGTAATGCAACAGCACTGTACCCAGGGTGAGAGCTTGAGGCTCTGTCTCAAAACAACAACAACAAAAAACAAACAAACAAACAAAAAAAAAAAAAAACAATTATACATTACAATCAAGTAGGCTTTATCCCAGGGATGCAAGGCTGGTTTAACATACTCAATTCCAGAAACATAACTCACCATATTCATAGAGGTAAAAACAAAGATCGTATTATATTCTTCATAGATGGAGAAAAAACATTTGATAAAATTCAGCATCCTTTTCTAACAAGAACACTTAAGAATATAGATATAGGATGGATAGGGTGGAGGCAAGATGGCCAACTGGAGCCAGATTTCCACAGAGGGTCTCATTCAGAAGGAGAGTTAAAGGACAGAAGTTTAGCAAGTAAGCTGATGGTTTGGAGCTGAGCCAAGAGAGAAGGTTGAAGAATGCACATCAACCCTGCTGAGGCAAGCTGCAACCTCAAGGATACAAACAATAGGTACAAAATCCATCGCCAAGCAGACGGAAGTCCCCTCCCCCATGAGAACAGCTCACAATATACCTTCTACAAACAAGCGAGCAGCATTCAAACATTCTCCCATTATATCCCTCAGGAGAGACCCTCTAAAAATCAGACCTCCTTCCCCTACTAAGGTGCCATGGCACTCTCCCACCAGGCATAAAACTGTTTAAAACTATATATGTCCTCTACCTGCAATTCTGAATTCCCAGCCCTCCCCTCCACTTTCACCCCAAGTTCTGGAAGCCTGTGCTCCATGAAGTCCAGATTCTTGGGCATTTTCTCAAGAGGTGTGGATGGGGTGTGGTCTGTTGCAGGTCTGTGCTGATTCTGCAGCACAGGAGTAGGGAGAAAATGGTGGATTGAAGGAATCATATGGGAAAGGGAGAGGCGGTGCCCCACAGCACAGAGCAACAGCAGCAGCAGTGGGAACAATAGGGCTCACACCCCTGGGGATATTTTGGATGTACACTCCCTGTTTCTCTGGGCAACCAGAGAAAGGCAGGCATCTTCTCCAGTGGTAGACACTGGCAGAATATATCTGGGATGGTAATGCAGGCCCCAAGAGCAAAGGGTATGCCTGAGGCAATACCGGCCTGGGCAGAGTGCAGCAGGACAGAGAATTAAAGATGTTTGTGCAGAGATGGCATACTCCCAGGGTAGGGCTGAGCCAGAGGACTGCCTTAGTGAGCACGCACAAAGATGGCATACTCCCGGGGTGGGGCTGAGCTAGGATAGCTTTAGTGAGCTTAAGAAACAGCCAGCCCTTAGGGGATGATAGCTGAGACAAAGGCAGGCTGGCTGAGGCTGGAACTCTGAGCCAAGTGTGAGCTCTAACCACACCCACCCCAACACAGACTGCAGGGGAAACAGAAACACCAGCTCTGGGCAGCGGCACAGACCAGGGCTGAGTTGCAGTTTCTGTGAACTCAAACAGTGCTTGGTCAGCAGGGGAATATAGCTAGGACAGAATCACAAATTCTACGCAAATATAAGTGTCAGCAACATCAATCAGGGGCAGGGCTGGAACTGAGTGAACCGCCCAGCTTCCATTAACCACCCGAGGTTGTCAGGCCTCAGCTTCCCCTGCCAGATGGTGGCAGAGTGTGGAGACCTGGCCAAGGAGACATAAGATCTCTCTGTGCCTCAGGCAGGCTCAAACCCCTGGAGCATTTGCTCATTGAAGGGAACTGGGTCATAGCCCTGTGGTGTTACCAGTTACTGGGTGTGACAGAGGTACAAGTTGGGGAAGGAGGCATAAACCTTCCCAGACTAATTCATTTGCTGGGGTGGGGGGTACCTTCTGATTCCAAGGAGCACCAGAATAAATCATACTCAAGCTGCCAGCAGACCCCTGCTATCTAGTTGTCAGAGACCTTTTGAACTCCCTCACTTTGAGACCAGGGTGCTGACTGGGACAATTGATTTGGATCTCTCGGATTGGACCAATCACCTGAAGGACTATCCAAAGTGGTACCCTGGGTGTATGGTTGTGGGAAGGTTTGATTTTCCTTTTCCAATTGTTGCCCATGGGGGACAGGGTGACTTGATTGCTGGTATTCCTCCATAGCTGAGACTTCAACCCAGAGTAACTGATTCACTAGGGTAGGACAGAGACCAGCTGAAAACAAGACAAAGCCACTTAGCCCCACCACACCAAGTAAGTCCCCAGTGTCTCAGGCCATAGCACTGTATGGATCCTTTGCAAAGCTCTAGTGGAAAAGGTACAAACACAAGTCCCAGCTCTTTGGCAAATGACTGGTTAATCACTACTCCAGGAACCCCCAACTCAACTTTACCTTATCTGCTCATCTAGCCAAACAGTGCAAAATAATCATGGGGCAAAATCAGCAGAAAATCTCTGGTAACATGAATAATCAGAGTAGATCAACTCCCCCAAGGAACAACATGGTGGACACAACTGAAGACCCCATTCATAGACAAATGGCTGAGATGTCAGAAATCAAATTCAGAGTTTGAATTGCAAATAAGATTAATAGAATGGAGGTAAAGTTCGGATTAGAAATTCAAGGAGCAATTCAAAAGTTGTCTCAAGAATTCAACAAATTTAAAGACAAAATCACCAAAGATTTTGACACATTCAGACAAGAAATTGCAGCCCTCAAAGATCTGAGAAATACAGTAGAATCCCTTAGTAACAGAATGGAGCAAGCAGAAGAAAGGATCTCTGACATTGAAGATAAAGCTTCTAAAAGCTCCCAAGCACTCAAAGAGGAAGAGAAATGGAGAGCAAAAATGGATCATTCTCTCAGAGAGCTCTGGAATAATTTGAAGAAAACTAATATTCGCCTTATAGGAATTCCTGAAGGCAACAAAGTTGCTTTGCAAAGCACAGAGGCCCTTCTTTATAAAATGATGAAGCAGAACTTTTCAGACATGCCAAGAGATTCTGAAATTCAGGTAGCAGACAGTTTCAGAACCCCAGCATGACTCAACTTGAATAAGACAACCTGCAGACACATCACAATTAACATCACTAAAGTTAATATGAAGGAGAAAATTCTGAAAGCAGCCAGATGTAAGAAAACCATAACCTACAAGGGGAAGAATATTAGAATGACTACAGATCTCTCTGCAGAAAACTTTCAAGCTAGAAGAGGATGGTCATCGACTTTTAATCTCCTAAAACAAAATAAC
The DNA here is from genome assembly GCA_963574355.1 of Loris lydekkerianus. NCBI lineage: Eukaryota > Metazoa > Chordata > Mammalia > Primates > Lorisidae > Loris > Loris lydekkerianus. Next base: position 27,782 of record CAUYPK010004866.1, read on the forward strand.
TTTCAATCCGGGATTCTGTATCCAGCTAAACTGAGGTTCATTTATGATGAAGAAATTAAATACTTTAATGACATTCAAATGTTGAAGAAATTTTCCATAACTAAACTAGCTCTCCAGGATATTCTCAGACCTATCCTCCATAATGACCAGTGCAATCCTCCACCACAAAAGTAAACTCACTCAGAAACTTATGATCAAATTCCAACTTCCACAGTGGCAAAAGTATTAAAAATGTCCACTGGATTTCTGAAAAACTCAATACCCAAAATTCTACCAGGCTTATCAATATTCTCCATTAATGTGAATGGCTTAAATTGTTCTCTAAAGAGGCACAGGTTGGCTGACTGGATACAAAAACTCAGGTCAGATATCTGCTGCATACAAAAATCTCATCTTACCTTAAAACATAAATATAGAAGCATGGTGAGGAATGGTCTTCTATATTTCAGGCAAATAGAAATCAGAAAAAAGCAGGTGTTGTAATTTTATTTGAAGACACAATAGGCTTTAAACTAACAAATGTAAGGAAAGATGAGGATGGTCACTTCATATTTGTTAAGGGTAGCACTCAATATGATGAAATTTCAATTATTAAAATTTATGCACCCAACCAGAATGCACCTCAATTTATAGCATGAGCAACTTGATTTCCTCCAGTTCCATAATAGTTGGAGATTTTAACACTCCCTTCACAGTGTTGAATATATTGTCCTATAAGAAGCTGAGCAAAGAAATTTTAGACTTAAACCTAACCACCATTCAACAGTTAGATTTAACAGACATCTACAGAACATTTCATCCTAATAAAACTGAATACACATTCTTCTCATCAGCCCATGAAACATCCTCCAAATTTGATCGCATCTTAGGTTACAAGTCTAACCTTAGCAAATTAAAAAGAATAGAAATTATTCCTAGCATCTTCTCAGACCATTATGAAATAAAAGTTGAACTCTTTAACAACAGGAATCAGCATACTCATACAAAAACATCGAAGCTAAATAACCTTATGCTGAATGATAGCTGGGTCAGATGAGATTAAGAAGAAAATTACCAAATTTTTGGAACAAAACGACATGAATTATCAGAACTGCTGGGATGACACAAAGGCAGTCCTAAGAGGGAAATTTATAGCATTGCAAGCCTTCCTCAAGAGAACAGAAAGAGAGAAGGTTAAAAAGTTAATGGGACATCTCAAGCAACTGGAAAAGGAAGAACATTCCAATCCCAAACCCAGCAGAAGAAAAGAAATAACCAAAATTAGAGCAGAATTAAATGACATTGAAAATAAAAGGATTATACAACAGATCAATAAATCACAAGATTGGTTTTTTGAAAAGGTCAATAAAATAAACCTTTGGCTAACTAAACCAGATAAAAAAGAGTAAAAATCTCTAATTTCATCAATCAGAAATGACAAAGATGAAATAACAACAGACTCCTCAGAAATTCAAAAAATCCTTAGTGAATATTACAAGAAACTTTATTCTCAGAAATGATAATCTGAAGAAAATTGACCAATACTTGGAAGCATGCCACCTTCCAGACTTAGCCAGAATCAAGTGGAAATGTTGAACAGGCCTATATCAAGTTCCAAAATAGCGTCAACTATACAAAATCTCCCTAAAAGAAAAGCCTGGGACCAGGTGGCTTCATATCAGAATAATACCGAACCTTTAAAGAAGAACTAGTACCTATATTACACAAGCTCTTTCAAAATATAGAAAAAGAAGGAATATATCCAACACATTCTATGAAGCAGACATCACCTTGATCCCCAAACCAGGAAAAGACCCAACAAGAAAAGAAAATTTTAGACCAATATCACTAATGAATATTGATGCAAAAATATTCAACAAGATCTTAAGAAACAGAATCCAGCAACACATCAAACAAATTATACATCATGACCAAGTGGGTTTTATCCCAGGGTCTCAAGGCTGCTTCAATATACATAAATCTATAAATATAATTGATGAAACAAAAGACCATATGATTCTCTCAATTGATGCAAAAAAAGTTTTTGATAATATCCAGCATCCATTCATGATCAGAACACTTAAGAAAATAGGTATAGAAGGAACATTTCTTAAACTGATAGAGGCCATCTACAGCAAACGCACAGCCAATATTGCATTGAATGGAGTTAAATTGAAATCATTTCCATGCAGATCAGGAACCAGGCAAGGATGCCCATTGTCTCCACTGCTTTTAACATTGTAATGGAAGTTTTAGCCATCACAATTAGGGAAGAAAAGGTGATCAAGGGTATCCATATAGGGTCAGAAGAGATCAATCTTTCAGTCTTTGCAGATGATATAATTGTATATCTGGAAAACACCAGAGATTCAACTACAAAACTCTTAGACGTGATCAAGGAATACAGCAGCATCTCAGGTTACAAAATCAACACTCATAAATTGGTAACATTTTTATATACCAACAATAGTCAAGCTGAAAAAAGTCAAGAACTCTATTCCATTCATAGTAGTGCCAAAGAAGATGAAATATTTTGGAGTTTACCTAACAAAGAATGTGAAAGTTCTCTATAGAGAGAACTATGAAACTCTAAGAAAAGAAATAGCCGAAGATGCTAACAAATGGAAAAACATACTACGCTAATGGCTGGGAAGAATCAACATTGTTAAAATGTCCATACTACCCAAAGCAATATACAATTTTAATGCAATCCCATTAAAGCTCCACTGTCATACTTTAGATATCTCAAAAAAATAATACTTTGTTTTATATGGAATCAGAAAATAACCTCGAATAGCCAAGACATTATTCAGAAATAAAAACAAAGCAGGAGGAACTATGCTACTGACCTCAGACTATACTATAAATCAATAGTGATCAAAACAGCATGGTACTAGTACAAAAACAGAGAGGTAGATGTACGGAACAGAATAGAGAACCAAGAGATTAACCCAGCTACTTACTGTTATTTGATCTTTGACAAGCCAATTAAAAACATTCAGTGGGGAAGAGATTCCCCATTTAACAAATGGTGCTAGGTGAACTGGTGGTGACATGTAGAAGACTGAAACTGGACCCACACCTTTCACCATTAACTAAGATAGACTCTTACTGGATTAAAGATTTAAACTTAAGACATGAAAGTATAAAAATAGTAAAAGAAAGTGGAGGGGAAACACTTGAAGAAATCAGTCTGGGTGAATATTTTGTGAGGAGGACCCCACCCCCCACCCCCCAGCAATTGAAGCAACACCAAAATACATTACTGGGACCTGCTCAAACTAAAAGGCTTCTACACAGCCAAGAACACAGTAAGTAAAGCAAGCAGACAGCCCTCAGAATGGGAGAAGATATTTTCAGGTTATGTCTCCAACAAAGGTTTAATAACCAGAATCCACAGAGAACTCAAATGTATAAGGAAGAAAATAACAAGTGATCCCATTGCAGGCTGGGCAAGGGACTTGAAGAGAAAATTCTCTGAAAAAGAAAGGTGCATGGCCTACAGACACATGAAAAATGCTCATCATCCTTAATCATCAGAGAAATGCAAATCAAAACTACTTTGAGATTTCCTCTGACTCCAGTAAGATTAACCCACATCACAAAATCCCCAAACCAGAGATATTTGGTTTGGCATGGATGTGGAGAAAAGGGAACACTTCTACACTGCTGGTGGGAATGCAAACTAATGCATTCCTTTTGGAAAGATGTTTGGAGAACACCTAGAGATCTAAAAGTAGACCTGCCATTCGATCCTACAATTCCTCAACTAGGTATATATCCAGAAGACCCGAAATCACATTATAACAAAGGTGTGTTATACCAGAGTGTTTATTGCAGCCCAATTCATAATTGCTAAGTCATGGAAGAAGCCCAAGTGCCCATCAACCCATGAATGGATCAATGAATTGTGGTATATGTACACTATGGAATATTATGCAGCCTTAAAAAAAAGATGGAGACTTTACCTCTTACATGTTTACAAGGATGGAGCTGGAACATACTCTTCTTAGCAAAGTATCTCAAGAGTGGAAGAAAAACTATCCAATGTACTCTGTCTTACTATGAAACCAATTTATAGCTTTCTTATGAAAGCTATAACCCAATTATAGCCCAAGAACCAGGGGAAAGAGGAGAAGGAAGGGGAAAGGGGAAGGGGGAAGGATGGATGGAGGGAGAGTAATTGGTGGGACCACACCTATGGTGCATCTTACAAGGGTACATGTGAAATTTACTAGGTGTATAATGTAAATGTCTTAACACAATAACTAAGAAAATGCTGTTAAGGCTATGTTAACCAATTTGATGAAAACATTTCAAATTGTATATAAAACCAGCACATTGTACCCCATGATTGCTTTAATGTACATGCTATGATTTAAAATAAAAAGAATATAGGTATATGTGTCACATTTCTTAAAATGATTGAAGTCATCTACAACAGCCGTAGCTAATGTCATAGTGAAAATAGTGAAGCTGAAAGCTTTTCCACCTAGAACTTGAACTAGACAAGGATGTCCTCTATCACCACTACTATTCCACATACTGCCAAAAGTTCTAGGTAATGCAATCAGGCAAGATATGGATATAAAGGGCATCCAAATGGGGGTAGAGAAGGACAAATTCTCACTCTTTGCCAGTGATCTGATTTTATACTTAGAAAACCCCAGAGAACTCAACCACAAGATTCCCAGAAGTGATCAACAAATACAGTAATGTCTGAGCGTATAAAATCAATGTCTACAATAACAGCCAAGTTCAGAAGCTAATCAAAGATACAATTCCCTTCACAGTAGCTTCAATTAAAATGCAATACCTAGGAATGTACCTAACAAAAGAGGTGAAGCACCTCTACAAAGAGAAATATGAAACCCTAAGAAAAGAAATAGCAGAGGATATTAACAAACAGAAGAACATACCATGCCCTTAACTGGGAAGAATCAACACAGTTAAAAAGTCTATACTACCAAATGCAATCTATAGATTCAATGCACTCCCTGTTAAAATACCAATATACTTTCAAGAACTGGAAAAAATAATTATTCGTTTTGTATGGAACCTGAAAAAAACAACTGTATAGCCAAGACAATTTTTACCAATAAAAACAATGCCAGAGGCATCACTCTATCAGACTTTAGGATATATATACATGTATTTTTTAGAAACAGAATCTCACTTTGTCACCCTCAGCAAAGTGCCGTGGTGTCACAGCTCCTGGGCTTAGGCAATCCTTTTGCCTCAGCCTCCCGAGTAGCTGGGATCACAGGTGCCCGCCACAATGTCTGGCTATTCCTTGTTGCAGTTTGGCTGGGGCCAGGTTTGAACCCACAACCCTCAGTTTATGGGGCTGGCACCCTACTCACTGAGCCACAGGTGCTGCCTCAGACTTTAGGTTATATTACAAGTCCATAATGATCAAAACAGCAGGGTATTGGTACAAAAATAGAAACATAGATATATGGAACAGAATAGGAAACCAAGAGATGAAACCAGTCTCTTATAGCCATTTGATCTTTAATAAACAAAACAGAAGCATATACTGGGGAAAAGAATCCCTATTCAATAATAGTCCTAGCTACTTGGGAGGCCAAGACAGGAGGATTGCTTGAGCCAAGGAGTTTGAGGTTATGGTGAGCTATGATGATACCACTGCCCTCCAGTCCAGGCAACAGAGCAAGACCCTGTCTCCAAACAAACAAACAAAAAGAGCCAGAGGAGATAAAGAGGAATGAAACAAGGTTGATCAATCCATAGACTGCAATAAAAGAAAGAAAGAAAAAAAAAAAAAAAAAAACAGTGCTGCACCTGTAGCTCAAAGGAATAGGGCGCCAGCCCCATATGCCAGAGGTGGAGAGTTCAAACCCAGCTCCAGCAGAAACTTCCAAAAAAAAAAAAAAAAAAAAAAAAACCCACAAACTAAAAGCATGGCAAATAAAAAACAGAAACTAAAGTAGAAATGAATCTGAGTTTCAAAATGATACAATTGGCATGATACTGTTTATAAAAATACTTTTTAAAACACAAAATAAAATCACTGGCTGGATGCAGTGGCTCATACCTGTAATCCTAGCACTCTGGGATGCCCAGGCAGGTGGATTGCTTGAGCTCAGGAGTCTGAGTCCAGCCCAAGCAAGAGCAAGACCCCATCTCTACTAAAAATAGAAAAACTAGCTGGGCAGTTGTGATGGGTGCCTACAGTCCCAGTTGCCGGGGAGGCAGAGTCAAGAGGATTGCTCAAGCCCAAGGGTTTGAGGTTGCTATGAACTACAATGTGATGCCATGGCACTCTAATCTGGGCAACAGAGTGAGACTTTGTCTCAAAATAAAATAAATAAATAAATAATCTATAAGGAATTAAAACGTTCACGGTAATGAACATGCCAGTTTCAGTAGAGATGCTAGTTCAGCAGGAAAAAAAGATGAGGAAAAGGAGAAAATGGAGGATTTTACTGTATTTCTTTAAAAGGAGAAAAATGAGCTGAAAGCAAATATGGCAAAATGCTCATATGTGTAAATATTGGTACATACATATATGTCAGCTACATTATTTTTTCTACTTTTGTGTTTGAAGTTTCATAATTTAAAATATTTTAGGGAGGGGCACAGCAAGATGGCTGGATAGAAACCTCCAGCGATCATCCCTCCCCACAAACACTTAATTCAACAACTATACCCCCTGGGAAGCACCTTCTGAAGAACCAAAAATCAGATGAGTGATCACGGTATCTGGTTTTAACATTATTTCAAGGAAAGAAGCACGGACGAGGGCAGAAAAGACAATACTGTTTTGACTATACCACACCATAACTTACTGTTGACTACAGTGCCCTTTGTTGTGATATCAAGTATTGTTCATTCTATCTATCTGATATGTTTTCGTACTCATTAACCATTCCCACTTTATCTCCTCCTCCCCTCAAAAGCCTCAAGAGGTTTTTGTCAATATCCTTTATCAGCATAAATAACTTCCCTTATATTCCTTATGTGTTGAGAGTTTTTACTAGGAGTAGAGTCAACTGCTTTTACTAAAAATATCAAGATGTTCATTTTTTTCTTTTTTAGTCTGTTGTTATAGTCAATTACCCTAACTGGTTTTCAAATGTTAAGCTAACCTTCTTTCTGATCATTGTTGGATTCAATTCGCTAAGTTTTAAAAATGTTTGCATCAAAGTTTATGAGGTATATTGGTATTTTTTTTTCCAAATCTTTGGCTGATTTTGGTATCCCAGTAATTCTGGCATTGCCGAATAAGCTGGAAGTATTCCCTTCTCTTCAATTTTTTGGAAGTTTTTATGGAGAATTAGTATTATTTTCCTTCCTTTTTTTTTTTTTTTTTGCAGTTTTTGGCCAAGGCTGGGTTTGAACCCACCACCTCCGGCATATGGGGCCAGCGCCCTACCCCTTTGAGCCATAGGCACCGCCCTATTTTCCTTCTTAATTAATGTTCAGTAAAATTAGCAATGAAGCCACCTGTGCCTGTATTTTTTGTGCAAGTTTTTAATTACAAATTCATTTTTAATTGATAGACAGATATTTAGGTTATCTGTTTCTTCTTGGCTGAGTTTTGGCAGTTTGTGTTTTTTAAGGAATCTGTCCATTTCATCTAAATTGTCAGATTTATTGGCATAAAATTATACATAATCTCTATTTAATCATTTTAACATCTGAAGAATAGTGTGCATCAATGTCACCTCTGTGTTGTTATTTGTGGATTCTCTCTCTCTCATTTTTCCCTAATCAGTCTGGCTGCAGATTTCTTTTTTTTAATCTTCCCATAGAACCAGTTTTTCACTGATTTCCTCTATACTACAATCTTTTTGTTTTCTATTTCACTGATTTCTGCTCTGGTCTATGATATTTTATTTTTTCTGCTTATTTTGGGTTTGATTTCTTCTTCTTTCTTTCTGTTATTTTTTCTTCTCTTTTTTTTTCTGTTGTAGCTGTCATAAGTGAAATAACTGGAACTACTCAATTCTAACATCCACCATAGTAACAGTAATAACAGCAGCCACTTATATTTACTTTTGAGTACCTGCTATGAACAAGGCAATGTGTTAGAATGCTTTACATGCGTTGTCTTATTCAATGCTCACTACATGAAATAGGTACTATTCTTAACTGTAACTTACATAAGGGGAAACTGAGACACATGAGATGAAGTGATGTGCCCAACGTCACTTGCTTGGACAGCAGTAGGTGCTCCACAGAGAATTCTGGTTCATATCACTGCCCGGGTTGTGCTCTTTGTCCTTGTATCATACTGTCAAGGCATATAAAACTCAACCCATCCAACTTGCCATCCATATATTGATCAACTAGACCTCTCCCACTTCCCCATAGGGCTATCTGGCATCTTCACAGTGGAGCAGTGTGATTAGAAGTTTCCTCATTTAGGGATGATCCTCATTTTTAGGAATGTTGCCTCCTTATCTTTTAGGAAGTCATTATTCCAAACATTATTCTTATACCCAACTATAGGTATATTTCTGAAAGGAAATTCTTTCTTTCTTATATAAAGAGTATAACTTCCCCCAAATTATATGTTTCACATGCAGGAAAGAAGAAGCCCCAGAGAAGAATCACACCTCTTTCTACTAAGGCCTACTTGTGAAACCCACATTTTAGAAAACGACAAATGTGATAGGATTAACACTACTCTGAACTCCTATGAAATAGTCTTATTAAATTTGAGAACTTGAGAGGGGCTTGTTTAGAGTGAAAAATGTATCCCAGAGCAAGCAATGTTTTTATAGGCATGCTGCTCAGTACAGCTGACATCCATGGCATCCATATTTAGTTTTTAGCCTTTTTCTTCTTTTTATTGGTGATACTAGATTTCTTATTTTTCCAAATAGATCTGAAGTATCTGAAGAGATCTGGGGGAGTGACTGTCATTTTTAAGATTGCTGGCTTACCTGTCTTTCTGACTCTTAGAGCTTCAGGTATGTTGGCAGCAGCTGCTTCTCCCAGGACATTATTTTCAAGGTCAACTTCCTTTGAGTAGACAGAGTATTTGATCAGGCATGTTAAAATTTGAGTGAATTCCAACAAGTTGTTTTCTCCTTTTCCATCTATGCTGTTATCTGCCAAGTGCAACTTCACCAACCAAGGACCAGCTTCAGTCAAATCTTTCATTTTCTTCTTGATTCCTGGACGTCACTCCATAGATTCAATATAGACCCAACCCACCCAACCCTGTGCTTTCTACTGTTTTCTCTCTGATTTCCTCCTCTTTCTCTAGTTTCCTAAGATAAAAAAAAAAAAAAAAAAAAAAAAGCTAAGGCCATTGAATCAAGAACTTTCTTTTTTGTTTTTTTCTTTTTTTGAGACAGTCTTGTTATGTCACCCTCGGTAGACTGCCGTGGCATCACAGCTCACAGCAACCCCAAACTCTTGGGCTTAAGTGATTCTCCTGCCTCAGCCTCCCAAGGCTGGGACTACAGGCACCCACCACAATGCCTGGCTATTTTTTGTTGCAGTTGTCATTGTTATTTAGCTGGCCCAGGCTGGTTCAAACCCACCAACCTCATGGGTTGGTATATGTGGCTGGCGCCATAACCACTGTGCTACAGGAACCAAGCCTGAATCAAGAACTTTCTTAATTTCTAAGATAGGCATTGTTATAAATTTCAGACAGTGCTATAAATTTCAGCTGTATAAGTACAGCTTTAGCTACATCTCACAATTTTAATTTGTTGTATTTTTAATTGGTTTAGTTAAAAGTACTTTAATTCAATTCAAAATCCTTTTAATCTCTTCTCTGATACACAGATTATTTAGAAATGTGATATTTTGATTCTAAGTTTTTAAGATGTCTCAGATATCTTTTTATTATTGATTGTTAATTTTTTGGTTTGCTTTTTAAATTAATAGACCTTATTTTTAGAGCAATCTAAGGTTTAGAAAGCAAAAATTAGAGTTCTCATTCACCCCCAAGACTCCCCCACTCACTGCACTTCCCCTATCGTTAGTATTGTACATTTATTTCAATTGCTCATAGTTTACATTAGAGTTCATGCTATGTTGTACAGTTTTATGAGTTTTGATGAATGTGTAATTCATATATTTACCATTATTGTGTCATAAAAAATATTCTCCTCAAAATTTCCTGTGTACTTCTTCATCCCTCCTCAACTCCTCTAAATCCTTAGAAACAACTAATCTTTGCATTGTCATGACAGTTTTACCTTTTTCAAAGTGTCAAATAATTGGAATCATATGATATGCGGCCTTTTCAGACTGCCTTGTTTTACTTGGCAATATGCATTTGAGTTTCTTCCATATCTTTTCTTGCCTTCACAGCTCATTTTTATTTTCTTTTTGCTGAATAATATTTTATCACATGGACATACCACAATTTTTTTATTCATTCACCTATCGAAGGACATCTTGGTTGCTTCTAGGGTTTTGACAATTATGAAAAAGCTCCTATAAACATTCATGTGCCAGTTTTTGTGGATACAAGTTCTTAAATCATTTGGATAAATATGTAGGATACTAAGAGTCTGATTTACTTGCCCAAGGTCTTATAGTTATGAAGTAGCACAGATAAAACCCAATCTCAAACAATCTGACCCAGAGTCTGTACACTTAACCACTGAAAACTGAGTTTCAGCACCTGACACAAGTCAGACAAAAACTACAAAGAAAGATTTCATGGATAAGGGGGTTTGAGTCAGATCTTGGAAGAACACTAAGAGTTGGATAATTAGAAATAGAAAGAAACTTTCAGTATGAGGTATGGTGAAATGCTGCTTTAAAAAGTACAGTGTGGAATAGTAGTGATGGTTATACAACAATCTGAATGTATAACTAAGGAATGTCATGGAATGGTAAACTTAAAAATAGTTAAAATGATAAATTTTACTGTATGTGTATTTTTACCATAATTTATTAAAAAGTATAGTGTGCGCCGGGTGCAGTGGCTCATGCCTGTAATCCTAGCACTCTGGGAGGCTGAGGCAGGTGGATTGCTTGAGCTCAGCGGTTGGAGACTAGCATGAGCAAGAGTGCGACCCTGCCTCTACTAAAATTAGAAAAATTAGTGGGGCATGGTGGCGCCTGCCTGTAGTTCCAGCTATTCAGCAGTCTGAGGCAAGAGGATTGCTCAAGCTCAGGTGTTTGAGGTTACTGTGAGCTATGCCGCTACAGCTCTCTACCAGGTGCAACAGAGCAAGACTGTCTCAAAAAAAGAAAAGTACAGTGTGTATGCTGGTTTGTGTGTAGAGGAGTAAATTAATCTGACTGAAGTTTGAAAATTTTATTTTAAAAAAATAAAAGGAGATGAAGTTGGGTATATAAATTTAGAATAAAATCAATTTTTTTTTTTTTTTTTTTTTTTGAGACAAGGCCTCACTCTAATGCCTCAGCTAGAGTGCAGCGGCATAATCACAGCTCATTGCAACCTAAAACTCCATGGCCCAAGCATTCCTCCTGTCTTAGACTCCTAAATTGCTAGGACTATAGGCTTACATCTTGCTAAGTTGCTCAGGCTGGTCTCAAACTCCTGGCTTCAAGAGATCCTCCTCAAGCTCATCCCTGCTTATCCTCCCACAGTGCTGGGATTACTGGTGGTGCACCACCATGCCCTGTCAATATGAACTTAAAATTATAGTCTAAGGTCTCAGTGACTCCTTGAACATTTTGCAAAGTGAAACAGACATGACATATTCAATATCAAAATGTTACACAGTGCTGTATAAAAATTTATTGTATGTGGGACAAGGGTGGAGGTAGAGAACCAACTTAACTCACTCTATGTGCATTCATATACATGTATGCATTATCTCATTTCTTCTAACAGCAGCCATATAAGGTGGATATTTCTGTTCACATTCTATAGTCAGGAAAGCTGAGTTTTTTCACATTTGTATTACTAGTATTTGATGAATACAGTAATTTAAAATCAGAGCTATTAATTTCAAATCTAGTGGGGTTTGTGGGTAGCAGAAATAACATAGACTCAAGAATCATATAGACCTTTGTATCGCAGCTCTATCTTACTAGCTATGTGTCTTTGGGAGGATTATTTACCTTGTCTGAGCCTCAACTTTCTCATCTGTAGAAATGTGATAAAAATACCCATCTCCTAAGGGATAAATTCTAGGTATATAAAGTGGTAAGTACATCACATCCAAGAGCTACTTAATGGCTATTAATTCACTTCCTTTCTCCTAAACCTGTAAGATTTATCTGACATTTATTTCATCATGTACATGTGAATCAAACTGTTTGTTAATGGATGATATTTAAAACTTCTTATTTGTAAATGTAGGTTATCTAAAATTGAAAAATGACAAATTTTCACACATTAATCCTTTTCTGGCTAAGAGAAAAGCATATTTTACTAATTAAAGGCACAAAATTCTAAAGAAAAATTATGAACACGGTTTGGAAACTCATGTACATATTTATTTAACACCATTTCATATCTCTAAGAAGGCTTTTGGAAACTTATTAAGAAAACTGAAAAGTCCTTGAATACCAAGTGGTTTAACAGGAATTTTTTAATGAGTTGAGTGTAAATGAATCAAAAACACATGAGTTATATTTTCTGTAAATAACACATGGTTTTCAAAATTGAAAATGTAATGGATGGAGATGGAACATATTCTTCTTAGTGAAGTATCTCAGGAATGGAAGAAAAAGTATCCAATATACTCAGCCCTACTATGAAGCTAAATTATAGCTTTCACATGAAGGCTATAACCCAACTATAGCACAAGACTATGAGGAAAGGGCCAAGGAAGGGGAAGGGAGGGGGGAGGTTTTGGTGG
>CAUYPK010004867.1:0-33849 GCA_963574355.1 Loris lydekkerianus
ATGGGAATGCCCACTAATACATTCCTTCTGGAAGGATGTTTGGAGAATACTTAGAGACCTAAAAATAGACCTGCCATTTTATCCTATAATTCCTCTACTAGATTTATTCCCAGAAGACCAAAAGTTACAATATAACAAAGACTTTGTACCAGAATGTTTATTGCAGCCCAATTCATAATTGCTAAGTCTTGGAAGAAACCCAAGTGCCCATCGACCCACGAATGGACTAGCAAATTGTGGTACATGTATACCATGGAATATTATGCAGCCTTAAAGAAAGATGGAGACTTTACCTCTTTCATGTTTACATGGATGGAGTTGGAACATATTCTCCTTAGCAAAGTATCTCAGGAATGGAAGAAAAAGTATCCAATGTACTCAGCTCTACTATGAAGCTAAATTATAGCTTTCACATGAAGGCTATAACCCAACTATAGCACAAGAATATGGGGAAAGAGCCAAGGAAGAGGAAGTGAGGGGGGAGGTTAGGATGGAAGGAGGGGAATAGGTGGGGCCACAACTATGGTGCATCTTAGATTGGGTACAGGCGAAACTTACTAAATGCAGAATACAAATGCCTACATACAGTAACTAAGAAAATGCCATGAAGGTTATGCTGAACAGTTTGATGAGAAAACTTCAGATTGTATATGACAGCAGAACATTGTACCCCTTGATTGCACTAATGTACACAGGTATGATTTAACAATAAAAATAAATAAATTAAAAAAAAAATACCGTTTCTGGGCAAACAGGAACTGTCCCCTACATATGAAAACTCTCTTAGGCAGGGTCAAATGGAGCTATGTTTGGGTTCTTCTTCCTTTGAGCTTTTATTCTAATCTTATGGTTTTGTTTTTAGGTAAAGGCAAGTGCCTACCACAGTGCCTGTCACATAGGAATTTGAGGAATAAATGAAAGTGACTCTGGCATAGTGAATAAAAAATGTTTTATTCTTAGAGCTTGATTTATGAGGAGTCCCGTACATCTGTACAGTTTGATGTCCCAGTATTATTATCTTGAAATTCTTAATTTTTGAACAAAAGACTCTGCATTTTTACTTTCCAGTGGACACCTTGTTCATTCTTTCTTCCTTAGCTCTTCATGTCATTAACCAGCCTTCTAAATATCTCTCAAATTACCCCACTTCCATTGTTGCTGCCTTGATTCAAGCCTCTCACCCAGATGGACATGGAGCCTTTTCTACGGACTCCCAACTAGAGAATTCTGCTCTCACCCGGTACAATTTCCAAAATATATTCAGAGTGCTCCTTTTAAAATACAAAATGAATTCTACCACTTCAATAATTAATTCACTCATTAGTATAGCAAATATTTACTGAGAGTTTGTTCAAGGCACTAGATATGTAATGGTGATCAAAAACAGACACACATCAGAAATGATTTCAACAGAGGATCAGTCCTGATTTCTGGGAGAAGGAATGACTTAATATTAGCCATGATTAACTAAAACACATTTGTACACCGACTTTTCTGATTTTTCTATTTTGATAGACCCATGGGTTCAGATTCTGGGTGGAACTGGTGAGGAGGGAATCAGAGAAATGAACATTTTAATATTAATTCACCCCAGAAACCATGTTGGGAAACCAAGTTATTCTGTGGTCTCTCCATATCATAGCATGCAGCTACAAATTTCTATTTTGAAAAAAATTTCACATTAAAACCATTTTGTTCTTTGACTCTAAGCATTTAATTGATGACTTGCTTTCAGGCTTTGAAAATCCAGAGCTCATTACTAGAAAAACATCTATCTATCTTTGTAGGTATCCTCAAGGACCACATGGCTTGCTCCATGCAGAGGTAAGTGGAGTTATATTCAGGTAAAAAATAGTGTAACTGTTTATGCTGCCCTAATTTTACAGGTCTCTGAAGCATTTAGATCCATTTCCCACTCAGTAACAGAAAATGCCATTTCTGGTTGGAAATTAGACTCTCGAAATACTTGTTAGTCAACCCTTACCAGAAATCTGGTAAATAGAAAAGAAAGAGTCACACAAAGGGGACTGTCAGAACTATGAAGGACCTTCCCCTCCTCGAAGCTTCCCTGACTGGGCTGAGTGTTCGAGACTGTCACTCTGTGCACACTGGGCCAATGCTTGCAGAAGAGCTTTAACTCAATTTTGCTTTAACGTTATGCCCTTGGCTTTTATTCAAGGTTTATACTAGAAGCCATCACATGAAATTCACTTCTGCACTTACTGTAAATGTGCGGTTGAGGGCATTGTCCATCACATCAGTCGATACCTGCTATTATGTCCCATGTGAGAACATTCTTTCAAAATTAATTTTAGGAAATAAAATGGGCTCCTTGTTAAACTGGTATTCTGATTCCTTTCCAACAGTGAAAGGTGTATTAATTAGAACTTTTTGTGTTTTAAGGAGCAGAGTCCTCCTCAGATGCACTAATCAAAGAAGGGAATTCACTTGCTCTCACTGCTGGGAAGGACTCCCGGTTCATGGATGGAATCTAAAAGCCGCAGCAGCCAGGCTGCAGGGCCTCAGGGACAGAAGCCAGAACTCGGTGCCCAGGGCTTGCTCTCTCTCCATTTGTCAGTCTTCCCTGCTTAGTTTGCTTCCTCTCACTGGCGACAGAGCTGCTCCTTGGGGCAGGGCAGCTGGCTGCTGGCTACTCCTGAATCATATTTTTTTCTAGCTTAGCATTCTGGGAGACAATAGGCTCTATCCCAAAGTCTGTGTATCAACCCCTGGAAAGACTCTCATTGGTCACGACTCTCACCAGTTAGGTACTCACCTCTGTACAGCTAAGAGAATGGGGTACTGTGGGGAGGGGTAAGTGATGGGGCATGCTGATTGATACCCCCATTTGGAAGGTAGGGAAGGGCCTCCTCAAAGAAACAGAGACCCATGAACTGAAAAAAAGCACAAGAAAACACACACAACAGATAAAAGACAGCTACCAAGGCCAGGTGGGATGGCTTATGTTTATAATCCCAGCACTTTGAGAGGATGAGCAAGGAGGATAAGTTGAGGCCAGGAGTTTGAGACCAGCCTGTACAACATAACATAGAAAGATCCCATCTCTAAAAAAATAGCAGGTGTGGTAGTGGGCGCCTGTAGTCCCAGCTACTTGGAAGGCTGAGGCAAGAGGGTCTTTTGAGCCTAAGAGTTAGAGATTTCTGTGAGCTATGATGCCATGGCACTCTACCCAGGGCAACAGAGTAATACAAAAAGAGATAGAGAGAGAAAAGAAAGAAGAATTTCTAAAAGTTCCAAGGCAGTGGACTGAGTCATTTGACTCTGCAACCCAAAGACTTCCCTCCCTGGGGGACTGCCATCACCACCTTGCCCAATCCTATTGTTTGCCATTTGAATCCTGGCCAATATCTTCTCTCCTGATCAAAGATGAAACAGATCTTAATTTCCAGAGATTGTAAAAATAACTAAGTAAAAAAAATTATCAACTCTACAACTAAAGTTTTTTCAAGAACAGATTTTAGTTGATTATCATTCAAAAAATAATGCAGCTGTGCCACCCTCCCTCCTAACTCCTCACTTGCTTCCCGAGTTTACTTCTCATCAGAGTATTTCAGGACCCTGGCTGAAAATGCTGATGGACCCCTACAGCTAGGAAAAAATACCCAGCCTAAGAGTTGCTGCAGAAGGGACACTGATCACCCCCTGTCCCATAGAAGATGCCTTGATCTCTGCTCCAGACAGACTCCCAAATAACCATATCTGTTCTCTCAGTAAGATTATTTTCTTATTAGGACAGTGAAATTAAAGGCAGAATAGTAAACGTAAAGAAAGGTGGGAACTGTTGGGAGGCAGAAGTGGGAGGCTGCTAATTTTGTTTTGCATTGTTTTGTTTGCGGAAGGACCTCACAGCCATTTCTTTGCTATTCTTCAAACAACAGCTGGAACCTTTACTGCCAACATTTTCTTTGCATAACCTCGATAGTGAGCGTGACTGGAGAAGGAGAATGATGCTTCTGAAACTCCTGGGTTGTCTAAAAATAAGATCCTCCCTCCCTCTCCATAAGGACTCATTCTGATGCTCTTTTCATTACGTGACACAGTTAATGTGGAATAACACTGTCGTGGGAAGGAACAGTTGAAAGCAAGCTGGGTGACTTCAGAGAAACAGCCCAGATCACACTAATGCATCCTTTTTTATGTTGTTTACAATTGGCCCCTGGCAAGTGACAGCACTTCTAATAGACACTGGGGAAAAATGAGTATTTCTTACTGTTTCCACTGAAACAGTGGAAACTGTTTGATTCCATCAAATTCTTATATTCAACTTGTCATCCACAGAATGAGAGGTTTAGACTGGCTGGTCTCTGTAAAAGTTTGGACCTTCCCTTTAGTCCTGTGTTTTACTTCTCTTCAAAAACATGGGACAGGTACTAGGTATGGTGGCTCATGCCTGTGATCAGGGGGTGGTGGGGGATCCCTTAAGTTCAGGAATTTAAGACCAGCCTGAGCAAGAACAAGACCTCATCTCTACTAAAAATGGAAACATTAGCCGGGCATCGTGGTGGGTGCCTGTAAGTCCCAGCTACTCAGGAGGCTGGGGCAGGAGGATTGCTTGAACCCAGGAGTGTGAGATTACTGTGAGCTAAGCTAAGAACATTGCACTCTGTCTCAAAAAACCAAAAACAAAAAAAAAAAAAAAAAAAAAAAATTATACATGTTGTATACCAACAACAATAGAACTTTAAAGGGAGGAAAAGAATGTTACCATAAATTCGTGATGTCAATATTTGTTTTCCTTATAGGTTTTTTTTTTTTTTGTCTACATGCAATTATAATGGCAACCTATTTAAAGTCAAATAATTGATTTAATTATGTATTCTTTATCTTATAAGCATTCCTCATCTTTTCAACCTTAAAGATACTTTTTATATATTAAAATTTTCATCCTATTAAATTAGCACACATTGACTTAGCTAATATTTTCCCGATGTTGAACCTTGGTTATCATTTTTCTCTATTATAGAAATGTTGAAATAAATACCTTGGGCATACAACTTAAAATGAATAAATAAGTAAATAAATATAAATATTTATATTAAAAAATATATATTTTTTAGTCATTTCTTTAGATATATTTGTAAGACCTGGGTTGCTAAATGGATGTGCAAGTTTTTACAGCTCTGAAATCCCATTGCCAAGTTGCTCTTTGAATGGGCTGAATGAATTTCCATTGTCAAAGTCAAAAGGTGAAAATTCCAGTTTCACCACGTCTTTGCCATATGGGCGTGTTTTAATGTTTTGTTCCTTTGATGGATATATGGCCTTTTAAAAACTCAGCTGCCTGGCAAAGATGATTCTGTTTTTTGTTGTTTTGTTTTTCTTTGCCTTTTTCTCCACACTTCCCTTGAATCAAGTAATAGTTCTCACACTAACATCTGTGCTGCCCTGACATGTGCCCCAAGGGCTTATCGTAGCTTGTCACCTACTCACAGAGATTAATTTCTCCTTCAGATGTTTGTCCTTCAGCTTCCTTTTTGCTAAAAAGCCTCAGGATGTCGTGGTCTGCTACCCCTGAAAGTGATCCTGAGCAGAGACGGGCTGGGCTGTCACGGCTTCCCCTTGCCCTCACACCCCAGGTTCCAGGAGATGGGGTTTTTCTTTGCTTAGAGTCCCTGCTGACACCTGACCTTTCCCAGTAGACGATGTAAGTGACACCAGGATTTGAGTGATTGAAACTTCAGTTCTGGTGGCAGATAATCTACAGTGCCGCCAGGCAGAGTGAGTCTTGCTATTTTAGCAGGAAGGAAAAGTAGGAAGGGCTGCCTTCTCCCTGCCTTCAGATACAGAGGATGCAGGGGAACTGCGAGCTCTATCTCACCTACATTCAGTCTTGAAAACCTTTTAGACTGTTGTGTCCCCTCCCCTCGCCAGCCCCTCTTTTTCCCATCTACTCCCATGAATTTTCACAGGAATTTGGTAATGTTTATACAAACACCAAACAGCACAGCCGTATTTGGGTACCCAAGACTGAACCTACCCATAGGTACTTCCCGTCTGTTCTAAATTATTTACATGCAATTCTGAAATCTAGGTTTTGTTTTCATGCATAATACATCTGGAAAGTCAGATGAAGGGCAGAGAATTTTTTAACTACTCCAGAGGCAGCCCAGCCTCTGCTAAGTTACAGTCAGGATCTTAAGAAGTTTTGGTAAATGACATCTCACCTTTATAGGTCTATTGCATTCAGCTGCAAGTAACAGACACTCTCAGAATAAGAGCTCAAAGAAATCACGGTTTCAATGTTGACAACCAAATGGAAAATCTTGAGGCAGTATGGGGTGGTATGGAAGCTCCACCAAGAGCCCTTGAAATGTCCTGCTTCACTATTCTCAGCTGAGGCTTTTATCCTTAACTTTGCCTCATGGTTGGTCCACGTGGGAAAAATGAGAACAGAAAGAAGATGAGGAATAAATTCTTGCCAGTACATTCAGTCTCCCTTCTTCAGGAATCCCAAAGTTTCCCCTAATTCCCACTTACAGCTCTTTGACTGACAGTGGTGTCCAAACTGTAGCTGATACCTGTATGTGGATTACGTGAGGATTATTATTATTTTTTTTTTGGGGGGGGTTATCTGTGGTGGCGGTTATCATGAAAATTATGCATGGACCTTTTCTTTTGCTTGCCAGCTTTTTTTTACTGTTTATATCTCTAATGTGTGGCCCAAGATGACTCTTCTTTCAATGTGGCTCAGAGATATCAAAAGATTGGACACTCCTGGTAGAACCTAGTCACTTGACCACCTCTGTCTGCAACAGAAGTTAAGAAATGCAGTGGGTTTTGTTATTGTTTAACCTAGGTACAATGTTGCCTCAAAAAGATCAAGTTTTACTTAGTAAGAGAGCTGGAGAGAATAAGCATTGGGTAGGCAAAAAGCAGTCCTTATCAAAACTGGTTATTTGATTTGTTTAGCCCATCCTTTGAAAATGATCCAACTTACCATGTACAACTTGGTATGGAGATGGTGTAATTGCAGAATGCTACCACCGGAGATACCTCATGATGGTCATGTTTCTGTGTGGGATGATTCGAACAAATCTTGTTCAAGGAATCTCCCTACTGCTTCATCACTGGGCAGTTTTAATTATTTAAGATAATAATGAGTATAGTGTGATACCAAACTTATGATATATGCTTCTGTGGAACCAAAATATATGCAGCACAAGCCACGGGTCCCAGATCTTCCTTTTTCAATCCTTTTGTAGGCTAGCTATTCAAAAATTGAAAACAAACAAACAAAACAAAACTTGAAAACAAGGGTCATGTTCTCAGCTCTGCAAAATATCATTTGCTCTTGTAACACTCCATTTGCTACCAATATTGCTTGGATATATCATCTACCACTTAATATTTTTTTCCATTCTCAACTTTATGCCATTATTTGCATAGAATACATGTTTTGAACCTGGATGATTTTCCCCTGAACTTGTTTTACAAATATTTTCCCTAATCTTTGGTTTCTTCTCCTGTTCACTCCCTAATTTTTAAGCTCACTCAGAGAAAACAACAACCACAACAAAAGAGCCAGATCATACTAACATCAGCACAAATGTTTAAAAATACCTCTCCACACCAGAGCGAGCTGGCTATTTTTATCTGTTGTCATTTCCAATGCATGTTCGTTTGTCTCCCTTACCTGACCCATGTTCTTATTTTTTATTTTCCCCTTTTTCTCTGAACCAGCACTTTTCAATGTCCCTCCAGCTTTCCTTGGTCTCCATCTTACTGTCTCTGCCCCTGAGTCTCGTCTGTCCTCTGTGTTGGGGTCAAAGCCCTTCAATTCTGCTCAAGTGTTTCTTTGCAATCTTTACTTCTTCTCCCTGAGTTTTAAAACATAACAAAGTTCTGCCTAGTTCCAACCTAATATGTTGCAAACACATACTTCATTTATGCCAGAAAACCACTTCTGAAATTCCATTAGGAAAAAAAAAAATAGGGTGAATGGATTTCAAAAGTGTCACTGGTTAAATAAAATGTTATTTTGAAATTTAAAAATCTGGCAGATACCCTGTGGCTTTCATAAATGAGATCTCTTCACATCATCCTGCTTCCAGAAATGGGGGGCTTGGAGAGTTCTCTCTCAAGATGCCCTCAGGGTCACTGACTGGGCCCTTAGCCTGAGAGGGAGAGCCAGCAAGAAAGTGCATCCCAGTTCAGCACTGAGAGGGAACCGTATTTTCAATACCTGTTCTCAGAGAACAGTAGCATCACAGAGGCTTTCCAAAGTGGGATTGTTCTTTACAAATTTTGGCAAAAGGACAGGAAGATGCCCAGAGAAATTCCATGGGGCAGACATGCCAAACAAACATGAGACTTGAGTGCTGGCGAGATGTTTTCTTTCTCATTAGGCTCTGCCTTCCCTGTACCACACTGTGAAGGACTGAAGAGAGGAAGCAGCCCCAAGGAAGGGCAAAGGAAGGATGGGGCTCCCGCAAAAGTAAAACCCAACCCAGACTCAAACCAAAGCTTGAAATTGTAGGTAGTGGTGAGGAAGTGGCCTCCACTTCTCCTGAAACTCTACAATACAAGTGTACTGTCTAAGGACAAGGGCTCCATCAGCTTCCCTCTGACAACCCTGACAGTCTTCAACATAGCATAGTATAAGACGTGATAGAGTCACAAATGGAAAAGCAGCACAGAAACCTTTATGGTAGTTGTTTGCATAAGGTGTCAGAGTGTGCACGCTGCAAGTATGCATGAGGTTACATGTGTATAACAAAGAGGAGGAGATGTCCGAGTGTGATGTCCTGATGATTTTAAATTTACCTTTCATGATTTTTTGTAGTCTTCAAATTTTCTAAAGTTCATATTGTTTTAAAAATTAAAATTGTTTTTTGACAAAGGTGGGAGGCAGTAAATGAAACATATTACACACAAGGACATAAGCCTTGATATAGTGTCTACTGAGTCAAAAAGAATAAGAGAAAGAAAAAAATCAAAGGACACAAAGTTGGTAGCTATGTAAGAGTTAGGAGGCATTATATAGCTAGTTATAGACTTTACCCCCCTAAGTTAGCAGGTGAAGATATAAATAGAGGTACTTTTAAAGGAGGAGAAATTTGCCAAGTCTTTTTATTCACTACTCAGAAGTTATGAATGTTAACTTACAAAAATGACTGTGAACTAACATAAGCAAAATTGACTGTTTCACTTTTTTCTCTTGATATTATTTCTAATTTTGAAAATATAATAGTGCATAGCAATACTGAACAAGAAGAACAGAGCTGGAGGCAGCATATCACCTGACTTCCAAATATACTAAACAAATATATATATAGAGAGAGTGTATATATATATACTCCATATATATATAGTATAGTATATATATGGAGTATATATATATACTACAAAGCTACAATAACCAAAACAGTATGACATTGGTATAAAAGCATACCTGTGGATAAATGGAATAAAATAGAAAACCCAGAAATAAATCTCTGTATTTACAGTCAAATGATTTTCAACAATGGCACCAAGAACATACTATGAAGAAGGACACTCTTTTTGCCCTTGATCTTAGCCAAAAGGCCAAGAAGCATGAGGACAATCTTTTTGATAAATGATACTGAGAAAACTGGATATTCATATGCAGAAGAATGAAGCTAGACCCCTATCTCTCATCATATGTAAAAATTAAATAAAAATGGATTGAAGACTTAACTATCAGACTTAAAAACATTAAACTATTAGAGGAAAACATAGAGAAAAAATTTCAGGACATTGTTCTGGACAAAGATTGCATGGCTAAGACCTTAAAAGCACAGGCAACAAAACTAGGCACAGTGGCTCATGCCTGTAATCCCAGCACTGCTTGAGTTCAATAGTTTAAGACCATCCTGAGCCAGAGCAAGACCCTGTCTCTAAAAATAACCAGGCATTGTGAGGGCCACCTGTAGTCCCAGCTACTTGGAGACTGAGGCAAGAGGGCTACTTGAGTTCAAGAGTTTGAAGTTGCTGTGAGCTATGATGCCACAGCACTCTACCCAGGACAACAATGTGAGACTCTGTCTCAAAAAAAACAAAAACAAACAAACAAACAAAAACAGATAACAAAAATAAAAATAGGCAAATGGGACTATATCAAACTAAAAAGTTTCTGCACAGCAAAGGAAATAATCAACAGAGTAAAGAGGCAGTTTATACAATGGAAGGAAATATTAACAAACTTTTCATCTGACAAGGGGCTATAATCCAGAATATATAAGGAACACAAAACTACTGAAGAGTATAAGAAGTAGGCAAAGGAACTGAGTAGATATTTTTCAGAAGACATAAAAATGGCTAACAAATACATGAAAAAATGTCCCATATCACTAATCATCAAGTAAATATAAACCAAAGCACAGTGAGATATCATCTTACTCCAGTTAGAATGGCTACTATCAAAAAGACAAAAAATAAATAACAGATGCTGGCAAGGGTGCAGAGAAAAGGGAACTCTTATACACTGTCGGTGGGAATGTAAATTAGTCTAGCCATGATGAAAAATAGTATAAAGTTGCCTCAAAAATCAAAAAATAGAACTACCATCCAATCCTGAAATCTCGCTTCTGGGTATTTATCCAAAGGAAATAAAATCAGCATATGACAGGGACACCTGCCCTCCCATGTTTACTGCAGTGCTGTTCACCACGGCCAAGATATGGTAGGGGAGCAACCTAAATATACAACAACAGATGAATGGATAAAGAAAATGTGACAAACATATGTAACAGAATACTACTTTAGTATAAAAGAAATGAAATCTTGTCATTTGCAGCAACATGGATGGAACTAGAGGTCATTATGTTAAGGGAAATAAGCCAGGCACGGACAAAGATCACACGTTCTGATTCATACGTGGGGACTAAGAAAAAATGAATGTCATGGAGTAGAAAGTAGAATGATATTTACCAGAGGCTGGGGTGGAGGCCGATGGAGAGACGGAGACAGATGGATTACCGTATGACCACAGTCAACAACAATAGATTGTGAATTTCAAAATAGCTAGGAGGGAAGATTTGAAATGTCCTCTAAAGAAATGATAAATGTTTGCGGTAAGAGATATCCTAAAAACAAACAAACAGAAAAACCTCATAAGCCCATAAATGTATACTGATATTCAAGTCTAATTAGAAACAGTCAGATGTCCCCACACAAAATTCCGAAAAATAAATGTTTTGAAGAGTCACTAACCTCATTAGATGTTAAATACATATAGAGGGGTCAAAAATATGTATACACATTTTAAGAAAGGAAAAACTGTATTAAACTGAGGAAGAGAAAGATAGATTTACAGAGTAAGAGCTTAAAGAGCAAGACATGTTTGCCACGCAGTGAATGGGTCTCCACCACCCAGGCAAGTAGGCAAAGAGGAAAGACTGTATTAAAATTGAACTACTTGCACCTTGTACCCCATAATTGAATTAATGTACACAGCTATGATTTAATAAAAAAAAAATTGAAATACTTAAGTCACCTTTGATTTCCGCAATTATAAGAGGTACTCAAAGTGATTTGTAGTCAGCTTTTGTTATCAGTATATATTGAGTATTACAATTTTAATACAGTTTTTTCCTTTCTTAGGGTGTGTATACCTCTTTGGGCACCCTCTGTCTGTAATGCTGCAGTAACTAGTGTAGTACCCAGCTTATGAAAGAGGGAACAATGAAATCAAATGGAGAGTCATGTCCCTATCTATAAAAAATAATGTAGCATATGATAAAATAGGAAGTATCAGTGGGAAAAGTTGTTCATGCAGTACATGATATTAGAATACGTAGTAACTTTGCACCAGGAGAATGCAGATTAGAGCTTGTGGCTCAATCCTGCCCCCACTTGCCTTACACACAAGCTTTCCTGGAGCAGACACACCAGGTATTTCTGTGTTAACTGTGGCTGGTTTTTCACTATGATGGCAGAATTAAGTAGCTTCCCAGAGACTGTATCATCCATGAAGCCTAAAATACTTACTATCGAACCATTTGCAGAAAAAATGTGCTGACTTGTGATCTAGTGGAATAAAACTTGAAAATCTCATTCTTATACCAAAATAAATTCCAGCTGGGTCAAATATCAGAATAAAAAAAAAAACAGAACTCATAAAGTACAAGAATTCTTTATTTCAGAGAGTTTTTTCCTACATAATATTGGATTGTGGAAGGCCATATGTGAAAGGAGGGAGAATCCAATTACACAAATAATAAATAAATAATGTAGGTTAAAGAAAATCACCGGATAAAGAGGCACGTGGCACACCAAAGGAAATATAGTCAGACCTCTGTAAGGTGACACCCAAGGGACTGTCACTAACTGGTCAACACATGGAGGGGGTCAACATAAGGTACTAGGACTGCTGTACTGATACACACATGTGGTCCATGTCTAGCCTATGAAAATTAGGTCAACTTATGGAGGTGGTTAGTGTGTGTCGGGGGGGTGTCAATGCAAGGGAGACGGTTACCTATGGAGGTTCTGCTGTTTATGCAACTTATCACAGCCAAAGGATTTAGTTTTCCTTCTGTAAAACCTTTCTCTGATGATCAATCAGAAAAGGCTGACAAATAGAAAATGAACCAAAGATATGAACAGGCAGTTCCAAGGAAAGGAAATACATTTGGCTCTTAGGCACATAATAAAACCTAAAAATCAGTTGCAGTATAAGAAACACTGCAGAGACGGCTGATGGCCATCCGATGCCTTTTGATAACAAGATACAAGAATAGGCACTTTCATACACCATTAGTTGGAGTAGAAATTATTACAACCTTGAAGAGCGCAATTTACCTTTATTGATCAAAATTTATACTGCAGACTTAAACCTCACAATTCCAATTTTGAGAACTTCTTCTAAAACTATAATAACCCCCATGGGGGGAAGGTGTAAAACCTGTCACAAGTACAAGGATATTCATTGCAGCATTTTCTGTAATAGCAGAAGACTGAAAACAATCTAGATGACTCTCAATACAATATCAGAAATCACAGTGCATTCAGACATAGAAGTATTATACAGCTATTAAAACACAGTAATGAGAAAACCTTCTGTGTATGATTTGGAGCAATATCCAAAAAGTTTTGTTAAGTAAAGAAAAAAGTGAGATGCAGAAGTATGAATTTGGCATCTTATTACTAGTATTAGACAAGAGGTACATGTGTATTTTATCTTGTTTATACATAGACTGTCTCAGGAATATATCAAAAACTGAAAAGGAATGAGGTGCCAGAGCAAAGTGTGGAAGGGAGACTTTTGATAGTATATTTCTTTGTACTCTTGGATTTTGGACTAGTTGTATAAATTAATTATTTTGAGTAAAGTCGATTCTACTCTCGATCTGTCAATCTATGGATATCTATGCAAACATGTATATATATATGTGTGTGTGTGTGTGTGTGTGTCTTATATGATCATAATTACATTTTAAAACACCAACAGAAAAAGACAGAAGTCTGCCGAAGTGTCATTGGTTGGTAGGACTATAAGCCGCCTTTTGGGGGGTTCCGTTAAAAAAATAATGTTTATAGTAAGTTATCCCTTTTAGTGTACAGTTCTGCAAGATTAAAAGTTTATACTCATATAACTTTACAGTTTCATAATGTTCAAAATTAAAATATAGAGAAGTTCCATAAGCTCTTTTATTTCCTCATTTCCCTTTGTAGACAATCTCTTTCCCCTGACCCCAGTCCCTGGAAATCACTGATCTCTTTTCCTTTAGAAAAATTTGTTTTCCTTTCCTTTTTTTTTTTTTTTTTTTAAAGAAATGGAATCTTGCTATATTGCTCAGGCTGGTCTTAAACTCCTGGCCTCAAGTGATCCTCCTTCCTCTGCCTCCCAAAGTGTCAGGATTACAGGTGTGAGCCACCCTGCCCACCCTCTGATTTCTATTACAGGTAATTCTTAATCTTTTTTATAACTTTGCTCTCTTCACTTTTGGACTATTTTGAAGAACTCGTTAGTTGTTTTGTTTTTTTTTTTTTAATGGAAATCGGTTTGTTTTTTTCTAAAAAAACAGATAGAACCTTTCAAAGAAGTGAAAGATATACATGTCCATGTGTGTATGAGAGAAAGGGAGGAAGGGGGGAGAAAGTGCGCGGCACCTGCTCCAATGCCATCTGCTGCTCTCGTTGCCCTCACTGCCACTCTCGTGCGTTTTCTGCTCGTTGCTATTTGCTGAGCTAACACTGAGAGGGCGTCATTTATCGTGGAGCCCGTCCCTCTAGCAAAAGACCCTGGGACCAGTGACTTGGAGCATCGTGATCCCACTTGAGAAATTACACCCGTACTGTTATACCCCGTGCTGATAAGCAAATACTTTCAGGGTGGAAGGAAATTCTCCAGGGGGGTGAGATATGAGAAGCCCTGGTGATTGCGTACTGATTGCTGCATTTCAATGGACTTGCACAGCCATTATTTCAATAGACACTCACAGCAGCACAGCGAGGAGGGGGAAGCACCCACTGTTCTCCCCATTTGACAGACGTAGCAAGTGAGGCACGCAGAGGCCAGTTATTGAGGTGAATAATCATGGCATTTGCTCTTAACCAGGCATCCATTGCTTTTGAGCTTACAATGCGATTTTGAGCCGAAGACCTTTCTGCCATAAGGGAAAAGGCTGAAGATTCAGGACTCCGAGGCATATGTTTATGAGGCGCCCAGAGGAGTACAAATGACCAAGATTCACTCGGCCTAATGCGCTGAAACACCTGCAGCCTGGGCAGAGTTACCTCGCAGCCTCTGTGGGCCTGGCCGTGCACAGGGTTCCTGCCATCCTGGATGGGTCCCATGAGGGCCCTGTGCTGTGACCAGAGACCTGCTGTTCCTTCCTTGTCTGGAAATCAAGGCTTCAGACTCCCAGTGTCCTCACAAATGTCTGTCTCACATGATGTGTTTTTGCTGTCTTAAAACGAGTTACATTTTGCTGCAATCTTTTTGGATTCTTTTCACGAGCTCTTCCATGGTATCTGTGTACCTTCTGCTTTATAAACTGCACCTTTTCAAGTATTCTGCAAAATCTTATGCTGTGTAGTAATCTGAGAGTTTTTATTTGGTGTAAGATTGCAGGAAGGTCCACTTTTCTTTAGCAGAGAAGTTTTGCTTGAGATCTCCCTCAGGAGAAGAGGAAACTTAAAAGACTGGGGTTGTCTCAAGTCTCATGGTATATCCAGAATATATGTCACAGGCAGAGGGCAGGATCATAACCAAAAACAAGAATATCAGGGCCAAAGTGCTACAAAATAGTAATTTGATCATGACTTTTTATGCCCAAAGCCTTTAAAAAATAAAATGCCTAAAAACTACTTGGCTAACTTGTCCTTTTCTCTACAACACTTTATATTCCATGTATAACATGACTATAGGAAATGTAAAAAGTGTATCTGGGCTGGGTGCCATGGCTCATACCTATAATACCAGTACTTTGGGAGGCTGAGGCAGGAGGATCACTTAAAGCCAGGAGTTCAAGGCTGCAGAGAGCTACGAAAGTGGCATTGCACTGCAGCTTGGGCAACTCAGCTAGACCATGGAATATCTGTGCCCTTGAATAAATGATGTTCAACAAATATTTATTGAGTGGTACTTAGTATGTGCTAAACAGCAACAGATACGGGGTAGACACGTTGTTTACTGTCTTGGAGCTTGTAGTCCATCGGGGAGTCAGATAGTGACCAGGCCTAGGTAGTTACTCTGTAACAATTGCGATGAAGACACTAATGTGCAGGGGGCTGTGAGAACTATACGCTACTGATGGTTTTGTAGGTCAAAATGATGTAATGCCAGCATTTAACATAGTTCATTTTACACGAGGCTAGGGGGAAGCCACCGAGTGAGGAGGAGGCTGTCAGCGGGGCAGGGCTCCCCTGGAAGTGACACTTGAAATGATCTCTGGAAAGTGAGTGGGACGGAGAGTCATGAAAGGAGGCAGGATGTGTATTGGGCAGAGGCCAGACTGTGTGACATGAGGGTCAGGAAAAGGCTGGCTGAGGGAGAAGAGCTGGAAGCAGGACTAGAAAACAGAGCTGGGGGAAGATCCGCTGGAGGGGAAACTGGGAGCATGGGGCTTGCAGGCCACATTAAGATTTGATTTTGGATTTGACCCCAGGCCAGTGACAAACCACCCAAGGGCTGGGACTCCTAAAAGGAGGTGGATGTACCAGCAGTGTCAAGGTTCCCAAGGCCACTTCAGAAAAATGCCTCCTCTTGAATAACAGAGGTAAAACACCCCAGGGCCAATCAATCTTTGTGGTCAGAGAGGGTCCCAAAACAGGGACAACCAGACAGTTCTGGAGAACAGTCAATAAGAAGGGACGTAGAAATGTCACCTGGGACGGAATGAGACGAGAGGGCCATGTTTACCCCAACATGCTGCCTGTGGCTGCAGGGGCCTGGGCGTGAGACTCCTAAGCCACACCCCACCCAGCGGATGCCCACAGGGCTTCTGTTTGGTTCAACAGGACATGCATGTTGAGGGCCAGAGGAGACTCTTGGCACCGGTAATCATCCTTTTCCACCCCCTCCCTCGTGCACCATAGGTGCAGGGATTCAAATTAATTTAATTTCCTATAATTCCTGTTAAAAAAAAAAAATAGTTTGGTAAAATTGTAATTGCCTAAGCTATTAGGTTTATTCTTGCCAGAACAGGATTTTCACATTGAGCAGACATGCATAGAACTGAATCTTCTGGTCACCATACCACATATCTGATGCCTGGTGGAACTTTCCACAGCTGGCTCTGGCTCCATACGTCTCTAAACTTGTTTGGTCAATGCTCACACGCTGTTGGTGCTTGTTGCACGTGGACACGCTCATATCATTATACAGTCTCTGGCCCCGCACCTCCTAAGCACGATGCCATGTGGCTCATGCACTGGGCATGCTCCTAGAAGCCTCTCCTACTCGGGAAGACCTGGCAATAACTAAAGGACACGTCCCACTATACTAAGCCTCAAATAAATGTATCTCAAAATCTACTTACATGAGATGGGTATTCTGAAAAGACAAAAAGAACAGAAAGAGACTTTGGCTTAGTTAATTGTAGTTTAACTGTTTTACCTTGCAAGTTTCACACAAATGTGTACCATACGGCACATGGCTAGGACTTCTCTAGGCACATTGGCAAAGGCCACGCAAGTGAAAGGCTTTGCAGTTCAGGCTTAATCAGGTTCAAGGTGAATCCTTGAAGCACAGGGGCCTCTGAAAGGAATACTTTGTTCTTCAGTCTTATCTGTAATAGGGCAATATCAGTCAACACAAAGGAAAATAAAACTTCTTGAAAATTACTACTAATTGTCAAGTGGTCGACATATAAGATCAATTCGCATGTGTGATGATGTTCTTTCAAAGCTTCAGTTAGTTTAAAGGGCAAATGAAATCACAGATAGATAATGATTATTATGCCTTCCTGATCTAGTTCAAAATCCTGTTCCATCTCTTACTTACTCTTCAAACAACTCTAAAAGGTAAGTGTCATGATCCCCATTTTACAAATAATGAAACTGAGGATCTCAGGGGCTTACGTAGACTCATCCTGTTTGTAAATATTATCTCAATTAATCGTCCACCCACTAGTCTCACTAGTAGGACAAAACAGCAAAGAGGGCTCTTGACGCTCTTCAAAAGCTTGCATCAATAATTCCTTCTTCTGGCTATCAAGAAACAAAATACAACAAACCCTACCTCCTCCCACCCTCTGTGCAGTGATTTCTTAGAACTCGTGATGCTGAAGTATGCTGATGTCCTCAATTAAAAAAAAATCAGATGAAAGTCTCTCTACCACTTGATGTTTAATTGCCAATTCTCAGGGTTCTGTCTTTGGTCCTCCTCTAGCTTTAAATATTTTTCCTGGGTGATTTTAGGAACTCCCAAGGCTTTAGAAACTACATACATGTAGCTCACAAATTTTGGTCCTAAACCAGTAATTTTTCAACTTAGGTGTGCCACAAAAACTTTTAAAGATTAATTAAATCATTTTCAAAAGAAGTTCAAAGCACAGTAAGTACATTCTTTTTTTTTTTTTTTTTTAATCAACATAACATAAGTGTGCTGTGGAAGTTTAAATGTAGGTTCAAGTGTGCTGTGTGATAAAAAGGTTGGAAAACACTGGTCTAGACCTCTACTGTCCTCAGGAGTGACCTACTAATATCTGCAAGTCTCTGCATGATGGAGTCACTACAATGGTTCAACCTTATCTGCTGCCATGTTCTTAATCCAACATTCCCCTGTTATGCTGACTTTTGAGTACATTACACATAGCTTCTTTCTAATTCAGAGCTTCTCAGGGCATTCTTTCTTCTTTAAACACTTTCCTATGTCTTCCTCACTCACATATCCCTGAAGCCTCAGTTTGAATGTCAGTTCTGCAGAGACATCATCTCTGATTTCTCTCCAAAACAGAGAAGGAAGCTATTCCCATGTTTTCTTGTGACATTCTATCAGTTGATATTACTTTTGACTGCAATAGTTAGAGATCTAAATGCCCCAAATTTTATTTTCCCATGTAACAGAAGCCATCAGGAGGCGTTCCAGGGCAGATATGATGGTTCCACAAAGTTGCCTGCATCCCAGTCTTCTGATACTCCCAAGGTTACCTTATAGTCCAGGCTTCCAGCTGTTGCATCAGAATTCCAGGATGGAAGGAAAGACAATAGGCCCCTTCTTCTGACTTAGTCATCTCCCTTTAAAAAGCTCTCCTGGAAATCTCACTGAACATTTCTGTTTCTAACTCATGGGATAGAACTTAGTGACACAGACACACCTAATTGCAGAGGAGGCAGGGGCATTCAGTTTAAAGTAGGTACAATTAAAGGGTTCTCTTCCTAATAAAAATTGGGAAAATGTCATGCTGGGGCAGGCAACTGGGAGTCTGCCACACTTTCCAGAAAACTTACCATACTGTCTTTTGAAATTATCTGTTTTGCTGTCTCAGTGGCCCAGTAGGTTAAAAGCCCCAAAGAAGAGAATGCCCTGTGTCCCTTCTAGTCCCCGCACTCGGCACAGGGACCCCTACTTAATAACAACTTAGTAAGTCGATGAATTAATTGTTGTGAGAAAACTATCGCTGCTGTTAAGTGAATTAACACGTTCTTTACAGGCTCCCGGAAGAAAGAGACTGTCTACTTTGTAAAAAGAAGGGGGAGGAGGAGAACAGCACCAATAGCCCTACAGTTACGTAATGATGGCAAATGAGATCTTGGTTTATAAAAGCAGGACATGCTGGGGGTGGGGGGGAACGTTTGTTAGGTTAGCTCAATAAAAGGGAAATAAATCTTCAAACATACGTTAGCTCATATCTACTTATGGTGAAGACAAAAAGCAAATGGAAGAAGATGGATTATATATATTCTTGAACATTCATCACTTTAAAAATCTTAGCATTTTATTTTCAGCCAACATCATTTTTCTATTGCTATCCTATAGGGTTTTGAAATCCTTTCTTTGTGCTTATTGTTTGGGGACTACATATTCTGAGGATTTTAATAAACCTTTTATTTTCTTCCTTACTTATGTCTTCTCTTCTGATAACTTATAACAAATGCTCTGGTCAAAGACACCAAATGATAAAACTTCTATCCTGTGGCTTCATTAACAAGCAAGTTCTGAAGATCTATCTGGCGTGGGGCTCAGTTGTTCTAGTAAGCAGTATCAACACCAAAATTATGCTCCCCAGCCAGCCTCAGGGAAACTGACAGGCCATGCCTGGATCTTAAACCATAGTCATAAAAAGGAGCATTTAAACATTCCCATGAGATCACTGCAAACTCCAAAAATACATATTTACATGTTGGCTTAATCCATAGGACTTTAGCTCTTGTCACCAACAGGACTCCCCCTTGCCATGGAAAGACGTCCTATGGGCTTAATAGTTTTTTTATCAGAAACTTTTCCTTAGATGTTGAAAGCATGTGCTTCTGTGAGGGTTTTAGTCTTTTCATTTTAGAATCCCTTCTGTCCTTTGATGAAATGACGATAACGTAGATCCATGGATGACCTGGGGACACAGAGGGACAGGGTCACAGGAGGTCCTGCCTCCAGCAACATTGGAAAATATTTTCCAATTCCACATTGGCCAAGCATCACCATATCCCTTGATTATCTAGGAAAAAGTTTTAAAGACTGACTTTAATCTAAGCTAATATTTAGTCGTAACTTCCTATTTGTCACGCAGCAGCTCAAAGGATACTGAACACTAATCAGAACAGACCTAGACCTTTACAGCCAATACTGAACTCCACATTAAGGCCAGGTTGGCAGAACACTTGGATATTAACCTGGAGGCCCAAAGACAGAGCTCTGGTACCTTACTACCTAATTATTTCCCATAAGGCATGTTTTCCCAGCTAGATTCTAAGTTCCTTAATGTTTAGAACGCCATTTCCTGAGTTTTCATAGCCTGAAAATAATATTGACTACATCTAAGTCAATGTCCAATTACCACTTGCTTTTTGAACCAAGAGTTGGAAAATGAGAATCAGAAAAAATGAAAAAAAAAATGGCACAAACAGCAAATGTTTTTCACATTTCTCTGCATATATTTGAGTGATATAAAATCTCCTTCGTATCTTTCACCAATGAACTCAGCAAGCATTTCCTGGGTGCCCATCAGTTCTGGGTATTGTGCTTGGGCAGTCTGAATTCACACAGGAGAGGGGAGCCACCTCTGTCCTCCTGGGAGTCTCAGACTAGTGACGAGACTGTGACCCACTTTTAAGACCTTGCTTTTTCCTAATAATCATAACCTCCTTGGTGTTTCTCTTGCTCTCTCTCAAAGGCACCAGATGTGTGCACACGCTCACCCCCCAATTCCATCTTTAGTAGGACAGATAAGTGTTCCCAATCTCTTTTCCAATCAGGGAGACCATTAACACTGTGCTGAATCCTTGACCACCTCTGCTAGGTTATTTCTGTGATCACTCAGGGACAGTACTACTAGTTCAAGGCAGGAACTATGGAGATATGGAAAAACACAGAGATTATAACTATCCAGACGTCACTAAGATGGGGAGAATCTCTTTACTCCTAAAAATCATGTTAACCTGTTTCTTTCTTTCATCCTTTCCTGCTTCCCTCCCTCCCTCTCTTTCTGCCCTTATTTTTTGTAAAATAAATGTTTATATGATTTGCCCTCTTACAACTAGAAATATCCAATGAAATCATTATTCTTTTATAAGACCTTATGGCAAATATTACACCCTTTGTTATTTGCCTTTTAATGGCAGAATTTATTTTGATGTAGACTTTTTAAAAAAAATATGAAGTCCAATCATATTTTTACTTTATAAATTTTATCTTTGTATTTATTCTTAGAAAGACTTTTTTCTTTTTCTTTTTTTTTTTTTTTTGAGACAGAGTCTTACTCTGTTGCCCAAATTAAAATGCCATGGAGTCATAGCTCACAGCAACTTCAAACTCCTGGACTCAAGTGATCATCCTAACTCAGCCTCCTGAGTAGCTGGGAATACAGGCACCCACCATAAAGCCTTCTGTTTTTAGTAGAGATGAGGTCTTGCTCTTGTTCAGGCTGGTGTCAAACTCCTGAGCTCAGGTGATCCATTCATGGTGGCTTTAATAGGATTTTGACATTCAAGATTAGAAAATCATTATATATTTTTGTAGAATTTCTTTCTTTCTTTCTTTCTTTTTTTTTTTTGCAGTTTTGGCCGGGGCTGGGTTTAAACACAACACCCCCAGTATATGGGGCTGTTTCCCTACTCCTTGAGCCACAGGCACCACCCTGTAGAATTTCTTTTAGCTTTCAAATTGTTAGATGAAATTAATCTGCAGGTTACATTGCTGATAATACAAAGTAGAAATTTAACTTAACTCTAGATGCTTAGCCATTTTCTCTAATATGATTGTTTTTTCGCTGATTTGAAAAGCTACCTTTAATATTTGGGGTTCCGGATTTTCAAATCTGTTCTATTAGTCTCTTTTATGCCATCTCATATTTTTTGAAAAATAGCTTTATTTAGATATAATCTATATACAAAAAACTGCACTTACTTAAAGCATGCAACTTGATAAGTTTTGATATATGTATATGTCTATGAGGCCATCAACACAGTTGGAGTAAAAGCGTATTCACCACCTCCAAACGTTTTCTCCCGTCCTGTGGTAATCACCCTGCCCACTCTCTCTTGGCAACAGCTGAGTCAACTTTCTATATGAAGCAGTTGGCTTTTTTCCTTTTTTTTAGAATTTTGTATCACACCGTATGTACTGTTTATGATCCAGCATCTGCCACTCAGTGTAATGAATTTGCGTGACCCATGTCGTCTCACGTTATCAGTTGTTCTTTTCAGTACAGAATAGTATTCCTTGTACTGTCGGTGCCACAATTTGTTTATCCACTCACCTGTTGATGGACATCTAGGTTGTTTCCAACTTTTGGCTATTATAAATAAAACTCTTATAAATATTCTCATCCAAATCTTTGTATGGTTATATTCTTTCATTTCTCTTCAGGAAATACCCACAGGTGGAATGGCTGGGTTATAGGAGACATGTGTGCTTAACTTATTAAGAAGGTGCCAGTATGTTTTCCAAAGAGGCTGTTTCATTTTAATTTCCTGCCAGCAGTGGGTGAGGGTTCCAGTTTCTATATATTCCTGTCCACACTTGCTACAGTCATTTTAATTTTAGACATTTTTTTTGTTTGTTTGAGACAGAGCCTCAAGCTGTCACCCTGGGTAGAGTGCCATGGTGTCACAGCTCACAGCAACCTCCAACTCCTGGGCTTAAACGATTCTCTTGTCTCAGCCTTCCAAGTAGCTGGGACTATGGGTGCCTGCCACAATGCCTGGCTATTTTTTGGTTGTAGTTGTCATTATTGTTTGGCAGGCCCAAGCTGGATTCGAACCTGCCAGCTCTGGTGTATGTAGCTGGAGCCTTAGCCACTTGAGCTACAGGCGCCAAGCCAATTTTAGACATTCTAATAGGTACTTAGAGGAATCTCATTTTGGCTTTCATTTTCAATTCTCTAATCACGACTGCTTTTGGACATATTTTTTAAGTGCTTTTCTTGCTATCCATACATCTTTGATGAGGTGTGTCTATTCAAATCTTTCACTCTTTTTTTATTGATCTGTTTGTTCTTTTAACTGCAATAATAAAATTATTAAATTATTTAAATATTAGTTCTAAAATAACTAAAATTATCATAGAGGTATAATTATAAATGTATAGTTTGGTTATATATAAAATTATAATTTTTATTCAGTGATTTATTTTCTTATAATTTTAATGATGAATATGAAATTAGGATAATTTTCTCATTATAATAATTATTAATGATCATTATTTTGGACATTGAATCTATTTCATTGACCTATTTTATGGCATATCACACTGTTTTCATTTGTAGCTTCAGATTATTTTGTCAGATATCAGTACAATTTATTATCATTATTATTAGTTATTTTGTTGAGAAGGAAATCTAGGCTATTTAAAAAAAAAAAGAAAGAAAGAAAATTTGTGAAATTTTAAGAAACTCATTGTCCTTAAAAACCAGAACTGAGTTACGTTTCCTCTACTTTTAGAAGAAATAAGGTCTTTGTAATAATTAAAATGGCTTTCTTTATTTGTTCAATATTGTGGATTTGTTTAATTTCCTGCCCATTGCTTATTAAGTGGGAAAACTTTGGGTCTTTAAGGTTTCAGGATTTTACACTAGTTAGTCTAACGTCAGCCAACTAGAATCACACAGTTATAGAGACTGGAGCTGGAAGACGCTGCAGACAGTCCTGCCCAATATCTTCACCAGTCAAGGATAAAATACAGCCCAGAGAGCTGAAGCATTTTGTTAATGTCTGGAGTATGTTAACAGCCCTCCAAGGGCAGGTCCTATAACTCAGTGCCCTTTCTATTACATCATTGTATATATCTCTCCATGTTTCTTACTATTCTCCAAAGTGGTCCTCTACTGCAGTGAAACCGGTATCCTCGGGATATATTACATGCCCCAAGTCCACTGTGATCAAGACGTCACTTCCTCACAAGTCATAGCTTAAGCCAGAGCAATTCACTTGTCCACTGCAGGGGAGCATGACAGGGAGCCAGGCCATGGAAATGCAAAGATGTCACCTGGTAGATAAGAGTTGCGGGTTTCCAAGCCCAGGTGGGTTAGGAGTGGGGAACACGTGGACAGAGAGATGGATGCCGGGGGGTACACAGTGAAGCCGCACTTGCTGTGGGTGGATTACAGGAAAGTTTATCTCAGGAAAGTGCAGAATTTTCTAAATGACTAGATTTTACTCATTTAGTAGAGTGAATCTTAACCTTTATTTATGAAAGTGCCTTTAGAGAATCTGATAAAAAAAAAATTGTTAATCTGTCTTTCATAAAAAGGCACCCACATTTCATACAATATCAGGGTCCATGGATTGTTTAAAAATCATCTGTGCATTTCACAACCCCTGCCTGGGCATCTGGACTCCTTCAAGTTCCCTGGAGAAGAAGTAAGTTAATAGCATTTCAAAGTAAGGAAAAAGAAAGGAATTATGCTTATGTATATGTGAAAGTGGGAAGGGCAGATCTTCACCCTGGGATGTATTATTAGTCAATTCACCTTTGGGGGGGGGTGGTGGTGGTGAAGATTTTCCTTGGAATTGAATTTCTACCTCTATTCCATTGTGGTCTGAAAAGGTACAAGGTACAAGGTACAATTTCTTTTTTTTGAAATTTGTTCAGATTTGATTTGTGTTCTAGAATATGATCAATGTTGGAGAATAATCCATGAACTGACAAGAACATATACGCAGTAATATTGGGGTGGTATGTTCTGTATGCGTCTGTTAAGCCCAGCTGTTCTAGGGCAGTGATTTTCAACCAGTGGGCTACAGCACACTAGTGTGCTGTGGGAGGATCTTAGGTGTGCCGCGAAAACTTTTATAGATCATTAATTAAATTATTTTCAAAAGAAGTTCAAAGTACAGTAAGTAAACATATCAAAATTAAAATCTCTTTAAATTGAGTATATGAGTTACACTCAGTTATAATAAAATTTTATTGTTATAATTTAAAAATATGAAATATTTTCTCTAAAAAGCAGAGTTATATTTCTCAGTATCAAAAGAAAGAACTTCTTTAAGATTCCCAGAAACAGACCTCAGCAGACCTAAGTGCACTGATAGTGGACACAAGATCAAACGGGGGAGGTAGGAATTGAGGCAGTAAGAGGTTAAACATTCTCTCTGAACACAAACAGCACTGGTTATATAAATGTTTACTGGCCATCTGCTATGGATAAGGCACAGTGCTGATCTGGACAGATGTGACGGTCCCCACCCTCAAGGAATCAATATATAATGAAAATCCTAATCAAAACAAAATCAAAGAGGCCTGAATAGTTACTTATCATACAGAATGTTTATCTATGATATAGAATAGTTATTAATGTTTCTTATTTTATAGATGAGGGAACAGTGGCCTAGAAAAGAAAACACTCTTATATCTGGGATTAGAGCCCAAATCTTACTCTCCTATCAGACTTCCTAAAGAGCACCTACTATGTGCCAGACCCAGGGATTAGAGCCCAGGTCTTACTCGCCAATCAGACTTCCTAATGAGCACCTACTACGTCCCAGGCCCAGGGAATAGAGCCCGAGTCTTACTCTCCAATAGACTTCCTAATGAGCACCTACTACATGCCAGGCCCAGGGAATAGAGCCTGAGTCTTACTCTCCAATCAGACTTCCTAATAAGCACCTACTATGTGCCAGGCCCAGGGATTAGAGCCTGAGTTTTACTCTCCAATCAGACTTCTTAATGGGTACCTACTATGCACAAGGCCCAGTGCTAGGTGCTATTCTAGTAAACTTTCAGTCTATTAGAGAAATTCCACATTTTTATTAACTAAATATAAGCCAATATCCATCTACCTTTCTGTCTAATACAAAATGGGACTTCGTTAGTTGCAAACTAACAAACGTAAGTAATCAGTTATTTGGGTGAGAAGGAAAGAATTTTTTCCCCCGAATTTTCCCAACAGGAATTAAGAATTTGTAGAGAAAGGGTTTATATCCAACTCTTGATATCAGAAAACAAAACTCTAACAATTTGGAGCTTTGGAAGGAGAGGAGAGTGTTTGGATCCAATGATTCAAAGTTTAAGTAAAAAACATATTCTGTTGCATTCTTACAATTTATTATCCTCTGTTTGTTTATGGCAGTGTTTACTTTCTGTATCCACCACAGCCACAAGGCAGGCTTGAGAAAGAAGACAGGATGGTGTTCAGGGGCCACTCAGGGTACATTTTGCAATCGCTTGTGAGCTGGTCTCTTCAAGGAAGGGACGAGGTCCAGGAGCTCCTGCCCACACTTTCCATTCCTCTCTGCTGAAATGGCTGATGCCATTTCCCCCAAACCCTGGAGGAAGATTTGTTCATGCAAGTACACTTTCTACCAAAAAAGGGCGGCTGTCTGCTTATCACATCCATTTTGAAATTAAATGTGCATCTGGCCAGCCAAATCCTGTTATTGTAAAAATCTGGATCACCAGCAAAAGACCAGGGAAAGATCACCAGGGAGTAAGAAAGGACATGGCTGATGAGTTCAGCCACACAGGCCCAGCAGCCCTAAGGGCTCTCACCACTAGGAGCTGACCATGGCGTCAGGGGACCAGGAAAGAGCACTGATCTGGGCTTCCCATGAACCTGCCAGGTGAACACCTCCAGGACTTACCTGCGTAGGCCTTCCCTGCCTCCAATCGCTGCCTGTTTCACATACAAAGAGCACTTAACTCATATTTTACTCATGTGATCGATTCATATGCATCATATAGATCCACGACCTCACCTTCTTCTCATATTTTTGAATACCTTCCCTACCTCTTACTTCTAGCCCCTATTATCTAGAAATACTCTGTGAATTCCTAAAATATTTGCAAGGAGATGTAAGAAAGTGATAAGGGATTCTCCTGTGCTCCCTACTCTGTGTGGTGCCTCAAACACTGCTCGGGGTGTACCAGTTCTCCCATACACGGCTGCTCTTTTCTCCATCTGTACAAACAAAATTGGGAACTCCTAGAACTGGCATCTGGAAAATGGATTAAAACAATTGAGCCACATGTGTGATGATTTTCCGTAAACATAGATGACTAAGGTTCAGATGAGACGTTTTCATGTCCATGTGTTCTGCCAAGATATGTCCTGTCCCTAGAAGTGAAGGCTCACTTGAGGATAAAGCACAGAGGAGGTCATTGGCATCCCGACTGGCAACATATCTTCATGGTATGTAGGACAGCGGTTTTCAACCCATGTGCCCCAAGAGGATCTTAGGTGCGCTGAGGAAAATTTTAAAGATTATTAATGAAGTTATTTTTGAAAGAAGTTCAAAGTACGAATATTTTTTTTTTACTCTTTTTCTTTGATCAACATAATTTAAGTGTGCAGTGGAAGTTCAACTGTAGTTTCAAGTGCTCAATGAGATAAAAAAAAAATTGAAAATACTATTCTAAGGAAATGCATTAAGGTGTCTTGATCTAGTCCTCAATGCACAGGTGAACATGGTGAACAAATGGCTATTTTTTAACTAGCTTGCAGGAGACAGTCCTACCCTAAAGTGAAATGCAAAGCAGAAGAAGTCAATAATGCCGATGTTTATTCATTCATTCACAAAGACATTTATCCCACACAGTTATCTAATATATACTCTGCTAAGATAGAAAGATGCACGATACTTAGACCTCACCCTCAAAATCCAGTGGCCTTTGCAGACTATTACTTTCCCTTCTCAATATCCCCTTCCAAATTAATCATCTTTAGGAAATGGAGCTAATGTACCATATGAACTCAATTTGTTTAAAATGTAACTTTTCAAGGAGTTGTTTTAGTTTGTTTAATGTAACTTTTTTTTTGAGACAGCGTCTTACTATGTCACCCTCGGTAGGGTGCCATGACGTCATATGCTCACAGCAACCTCCAACTCTTGGGCTTAAGCAGTTCTCTTGCCTCAGCCTCCCAAGTAGCTGGGACTACAGGTGCCGCCACAATGCCTGGCTATTTTTTTTTTGTTACAGTTGTTTAATTGGCCTGGGCTGGGTTTGAACCCCGACCCTCAGTGTATGTGGCTGGCACTGTAACCACTGTGCTATGGGTGCTGAGCCAGTTTAATGTAACTTTTCAAGGAGTTGTTTTAGCTTGCGATGCAAATTCTTATAAAAGATATGTTATAGATGATAGTAATGTCAGAGTCTAGATTAACATAGAAGCAAGCCTATTTTTTCTAGTATGTGGCTAAAACCTGTGCATGTACAATATTATAGAAGAAAATGATGCTGTTATTATAGTTACAATGTCAATAGACACTATTTAATTGAATATGTAACTGAAACAAAATTTTCTTTATGTTTTCTGAGTATAAATGTAGTTCATCAAGATTTTAGATAATTTATGAAGTATATAAACATAAAAAAAGAAAGCTAATCATTAATCACGCACAATGAAGGGATATAGCTGTTAATAGTTGGACTGAAAAAGGTGGGCTGGGTTTTTTCCCAGTGTTCCAGAAACATCCAAACTCTTGCCTTTGTTCATGACAAATTTTATTTTATGGTCATGAGAAGAGATAAGATGGAATAAACCAGAAAGTAGTGTGAGGAGAGGTTTTCTTGAAATAACCAGAAAATAGATGGACGAGAGATGAAGAAAGCAGAGGAGCTTAAAGAGGACACATAGGCAGATATGAGAGGAATTGATTCTTCAAGCCAGGATTAGCTGTGCAACGATAATTAAAAGGAAAAAGGAAAGTGGGTGTGTGAGGCCACTCAAATCCCCCCCCCCCCGAAGTAACTGGTGAAAGACTGAACCCCAGGGTTATAATCCATTTACCATGTGACATCTTAGACACTGAACGATTTGGTTAAAGGGTGATGGGAAGAATGAAGAATGTGTAAAACACAATCCACACTTTCAGTACATTCTAAAATGTTAAATGTGTATCCAGGAGAGTGCCCGGGGCCCATCTAGGAGGGTGCCCGGGACCTGTCCAGGAGGGTGCCTGTGGCCTGTCCAGGAGGTGCCTGTGGCCTATCCAGGAGGGTGCCCACGGCCCGTCCAGGAGGGTGCCCACAGCCTGTCCAGAAGGGT
Source organism: Loris lydekkerianus (assembly GCA_963574355.1). Taxonomy (NCBI): domain Eukaryota; kingdom Metazoa; phylum Chordata; class Mammalia; order Primates; family Lorisidae; genus Loris; species Loris lydekkerianus. The sequence goes on from CAUYPK010004867.1 coordinate 29,073, forward strand.
GCCCGCGGCCCGTCCAGGAGAGTGCCTGTGGCCTTTTTTGGATAGGCCTTCCTAGGTTCCTGAACATGGAGTTTCAAGCTTTTGTTCTCCAAGAGAAAGTGACATTTTAAAACCAACTTTGTAGTCATGATGATTCCAGATTCATTAATTTCACTCATCACCCTCATAGCGTGAAATCTTTCGGGCACTGTTTTGTCTAACCTTCCTCAGTGTATTGAATGCAGAACATAAAAACCATTTCTTGTCTGGAGACATATGGCTACAGATCTTTATGTTTTAAAAGTACTTGGAAAAGCAACAAGTACATTCAGCTAGAGAGGATTTCAACTTTGTGAATTTACCATAATTTTATTTGTATATGAGGTGTTAATGAAGAGACTTTAGGGATCTGACATGCCCAAGATACCCTTGTTCTATGAGGTTACAGGTGAATGACACTGAATATCTGTCAATAGGTGCTAAGGATATTTGTCAGCTGGGGAGCATTTTCAAGACCCTGTACGGTTCCCATCCTTAATGAACTTATCATCAAAATAGAGAGGAGGGAAGGAGGGAGGGAGAGAGAAGGGGAGACAGAGATGACAGAGACTTACCCAGAAAACAACTCTGAAGTGCAGAGTCACATATTTGGAGGGGAGGTGGATTATGCTAATTAAGTAAAGACCAGAATGAACTAAATATTTTTTGCCAGAAGATGCCCCCTAATATTTGCTTTAAGGAAGAAACACATTTTGAGAAATCACCCTAGGTCTACTCCAGGGCTCTTGCAAGCAGGCTAAGCTGTGGCTGCTGAAATGAGATATATGCGTGCTCGTGGTTACCCGAAGTGTTTCTGGACACACACTTAACAAATGTTAACAGTGATTTTTTTAGGGCAACAGAATTAAGGATAAGAAATAAAGAAATGGATGGGGTGGAGAGATTTTTTTCATGTGAGATATATGGTAGAATCTCCATAGCTGACCGCCTTCCTCCACGGACCCACTCCTTAAGTTGACTTAATTTTCACAGCCAGACATGCACCACATGGACTCAGTGGAAGTTCCTAATGTTGACAATCTCTGTAGGTCGACCAGTTTGTTACAGCTCCTTGGGTGGTCAACTTACAGAGGTTTTAGCGTGTATATATAAGGTGTCCCAAAGGTTGCTATACATTGATAGAGAAAATGGGAAATTGTAACAAAATACATTAGAACCTTTCTTCAATAAGCACATCCAGCCAACAGAAAGAATATAGCCCAATTACTCCCTCGAAGCATCACGCGTTTGCATCACTCAAGAGCAAGGAAAACATTTATACCCAAATGAGCTGTATATTATCTTGTCGGCCTTTGCTATCAACTTTGCTTTTTGGAGTAGCCAGAATGCAGATAACGCTAAACCTTCACTGACGTGGACACAGCAAAAGTAACGCCTATGTCACCAGCCGAGGAAATAATGGAGATAATCTCAGTTCTGGTCAAGTCAATGCCTGACTCCTAGAATACTGACATTTTTGGTGAGCTAAGTCCTTGTTTATAAAACCAAGCTGGAAAGATCTCCCCCCAGGCAGGCCTCTGGTAGAAACAGGGACTCAGGGAATTCCTTCTTCTAGATCAAGCCTTAACCTTTTCTGAGCCACAAATTATATTTAATGTATTCATTGACTAATAAATTTAAATGTCTATTAATTTAATATCTAAAAAGAGATCTGACATCTTTTATATTTTGAATTGCTAAGAGAAATTCGTGGGGGGTTCTACAGAGCTAAGATGTAGCTTTTTCCTGATAAAATTTTAAAGTGCATAAAAGTGGGTTGACCCAAGATGAGGGAGGCACTTAGCATTTCCAAGAACCCACAGGGGTGCATTTAAAATTAACATAATGCTATCTGCACAAATTCCACCTTCCTTTACTCTGAGGAAGAGTGCTGACATATACAGAGTGGCCATGAAGTTTGTGTGCAATTTAAAATAAAAATACACAAACTTTATGGCCACCCTGTATTTAAGTTACATTAATAAATTAATTAAGGTATGTAGCCACGGCTTAGAAATATCAGCCTTAGCACTCTGTATTGAAGGAATTACTAGACTTTACAATAGCCTCTCTGTGAAGGTTTCCACCACCAGAAGACAGTTATGTGCATGGAAGATTGAGCATTTTTTGAGTCTCAATTTCATACACTCCAGATGCCCTCTAATGGACCCGTTATGACCAGGATTGAATTTCTAAAATCACATCTGATAGTATCTGCTGATCTTCCACCATTAAATCCATAATGGTGTGACATCTGATGTAACATAGAAAGACAGTCACATTATTCAATAAACAACGCCTTATATATCCATGATTAGGGTCTAAACAAATTTTCTAAAAAAGCAGAAATATCCACATATTTGGTGAGTAAATCTTTTATGAGATGATAAAGGTTTCTCAACAAAAGTCTCTGATTCATCATGATTAAGCATCAAGTAATAAAAACAGATCCACCACTATCATCTCCCCGGTTACTTCTGGCTGACACAAGCCGGCAAGGTTACAGCTGTGCAAAGCCGCCTGTCAGGTCATTGATGTTGTGTGTGCACTGTGATGAAATGGACACTAAAATTTCTAAAGTTCATAGCAGGAAATGAAATTAGCAAATGAATAAATGAAACTCAAGTCCATTTGAATTTCTATTAGGAAACGTTTGCTAGTCTAGGTAAGGCTTAACACTAGGTTTCTAAGTTTGAAGATGTAAAAATATCAACTAATCCTGACTCTGAACTTTGCATATAATTAGAACATTAAATATGGTATTCTCTAGTAAGCATCAGTGTCCACAAAGACACTGGATCACACATATAATAAAATAGAAGCTGACAGTAAATGAAACCAAATATTAGTTTTCTTTCCTCTGAGATATTTTTTGAGGGTTTCTTTTTTGTAAGATATATTTAAAGACTGCCAAAAGAAGTTTTCAAAATAGCTTTAAAGTCTTATGTGACTGGTTCCTCCATCATGTCTCTCCATAATCCCCAAACAGGGAGTTCCAGAAACATTTCCAGAAGACAACTTATTTTTCTTATTCTTGAAGATCTCTTCATTATCAATTAGTATTCATTTGTCATCCAAGTCTGTGCAGCGCAGCTGAAATGCCTCCTGCTGAACCACAGGCCCCTCTGCTGGTGAAGCGCAGAGAGCGACACCCCGTTCCCTCTGCGTGCCAGGTAAGTTTCTAGGAAACAGATGCTAGTTTGTTTATAAGAAAGATACGTCTACTTCCATGTAGCCCTATTTTATGTGAAATCTTCCTAATCTGCACCAATATTTACCTAGATTCTTATATATGATATGGGAAACATAGCTAAAGTTCCAAGATTCGGTCATCATCATGAACAATAATCCTTTAACTACATTATCAAAAACAAGGCACTAGGAAAGGTATTTGGGGACGAAGTAACACAATGTTGACATTAAGAATCTGGATTGCCTGTGGACGCCGCCTTCTTCCATCAGCTGTGCAAACTCAGACATTTAAACACGTGAGCAGTGGTTTCCTACTTAAGAAGGGTAACACCAGCATGACACATAAAAGGATGTTGTAAATATGAAGTGTGCGCAAAAGGTGCCCGGGATGGCATAGTCAACCAGCCTCAGCTCTCAGGACGATTAGTTTTGGTTTATTTCTTTTTTTTCATTAGATGTAATGCTTTCACTTTTAAAGTCTGATGGTCAATCTATTGTATTCTGGAAAACAAGATATTCATTGCATTGACATTGCATGTAATAGAGCTTAAATGTTTTTACAACTATTATACAACTGTCATGCTCCAAGGTGGTTTTCATTTAACATAGACATCTTTGACTTTGCCCCAGTGTGTGCAGTTTTCTAGATACTTAATTTGTGAAAATAGACTAACACATAAACATGAACTCAAATGACTTGGAGATGAACTTGACTGACAATCCTGGACATTATTAATTAAAATAAAAAAAAAAAAACAAAAAAAAAAACAGGGAGCTGGGCATAGGGCTCACATCTCAACCCATCTGTAATCCCAGCACTCTGGGAGGCCAAGGCAAGTGGATTGCTTGGGCTCAGGAGTTCAAGACCAGCCTGAGCAAGAGGGAGACCCCATTTCTACTAAAAATAGAAAAACTACCCAGGTGTTGTGGTAGGTGCTTGTAGTCCCAAGCTACTCAGAAGGCTGAAGCAGGAGGATTGTTCAAGTTCAAGAGTATGAGGTTGCAGTTAGCTAGAATACTATGGCATGCTACTCAGGGCCACAGAGTTAGACTTTATGTGAAAAAGAGAAAAACAACCCAAAACCACAGGGGAGGGTTTTGAGAAAAAACAAAATCCCCTGTGGACGGGCCTACATGGTTTTTTACCCTACCTTCTTCCCCTGCTACCCTTATTTTCCCTTCACCTTTGGGCCCTGTATCCCCAAAAAAAAGGTTAGAGGCAGTTAAATCAGGTCAAGGTCCAATATCACTGGCTCATTAACCAGGAATCTAACTATTATTCTTCACCGCCCTCCACAGCACCAATGATGGGTAAGACTCCCAAAGCTGGGACAACCTAAGACAGTATATGGAGAGGCTGCACGGTGGATTACATTCATAGTACCCAAAGAGGGGTAAGATCACTCTGCGTTCAGTCAACCTAAGACAGGGACCAAACCATTGATGTTTGTATCCCCATGACGGGTAAGACTGAAACTGCAAGAGCAGGCAACCTAAGACAGGGGCTATGTTTTTCTGCCATACAAAAAACAAGAGGGAATTGTTGGGCCCTGCCATGTGCCTGAGG